>JARQOC010002112.1:0-29768 GCA_033576535.1 Allobates femoralis
TAGCTCGCCATTTTTTATTGCCCTCTTATTGCGCTCCATAGCTTGCCATCACTCACCATTGTTTATTGCGCTCTAAATCGCCATTGTTTATTGTGCTCTTATGGCACCGCCATCACTCGCCATTGTTGCGCTCTATACCTTGCCATTGTTTATCACTCGCCATTGTTTATCGTGCTCTTATCACGCACTTATGCTCTTAGCTTGCCATTGTGTGTTGCGCTCGTGTTGCGCTCTAATTGCACTCTATAGCTCACCATTTTGTTGCGCTCTATAGGTCACCATCACTCACTATTCTTTATCGTGCTCTTATGAAGCTCTATAGCTTGCCCTCACTCACAATTGTTAATTGCGCTCTTATGGAGCTCTAACTTGCCATTGTTTATTGTGCTCTTATGGCGCTCTATAGCTCATCATTGTTTATCGCGCTCTACAGATCGCCATTGTTTATTGCACTCTTGTTGCGCTCTAAAGCTTTCCATTGTCTCTTGCATTTTTAATGCGCTCTTATTGCGCTCGCCATCACTCACCATTGTTTATTGCGCTCTTCTTGCGCTCTTCTTGCGCTCTTCTTGCGCTCTTCTTGCGCTCTTCTTGCGCTCTTCTTGTGCTCTTCTTGCGCTCTTCTTGCGCTCTTCTTGCGCTCTTCTTGCGCTCTTCTTGCGCTCTTCTTGCGCTCTATAACTCGCCATCACTCGCCATTGTTTATCGTGCTCTTATGGAGCTCTATAACGTGCCATTGTTTATTGTGGTATTATCGCGCTCTATAGCTCGCCATTGCTTATCGCGCTCTTATCACACTCTCTTATTCTCTATAGCTTGCCATTGTTTATCACGCTCTTATTGCGCTCTTATTGCGCTCTTATTGCGCTCTTATTGCGCTCTATAGCTCGCCATCACTCGCCATTGTTTATTGTGCTCTTATGGCGCTCTATAACTTGCCATTGTGTATTGTGCTATTATCGTGCTCTATAGCTCGCCATTGCTTATCGCGCTCTTATCACACTCTCTTATTCTCTATAGCTTGCCATTGTTTATTGCGCTCTTATTTTGCTCTTATTTTGCTCTTATTTTGCTCTTATTTTGCTCTTATTTTGCTCTTATTTTGCTCTTATTTTGCTCTTATTTTGCTCTTATTTTGCTCTTATTTTGCTCTTATTTTGCTCTTATTTTGCTCTTATTGCGCTCTTAAGCTTGCCATCACTTGCCATTGTTTATCTCGCTCTATAGCTCTCCATTGTTCATTGCGCTTTTATGGTGCTCTACATCACTCGCCATTGTTTATTGTGCTCTTATTGCACTCTATAGCTTGCCATTCTTTGACTTGCTCTATAACACGCCATCACTCGACATTGTTTATTGCGCTCTTATGCGCTCTTATGCTCTATAGCTTGCCATTGTTTGTTGCGCTCTACAGCTCGCCATCACTCACAATTGTTTATCGCGCTCTTATGGAGCTCTAACTTGCCATTGTTTAATGTGCTCTTATCACGCTCTATAGGTCACCGATGCTTACCGTGCTCTTATGGTGCTCTACATCACTCGCTATCACTCGATATTGTTTATCGCGCTCTTATTGCACTCTGTAGCTTGCCATAGTTTGTTGCGCACTTGTTGCGCTCTATAGCTCACCATCACTCACCATTGTTTATTGTGCTCTTATTGTGCTCTTATTGTGCTCTTATTGTGCTCTTATTGTGCTCTTATTGTGCTCTTATTGCGCTCTTATTGCGCTCTTATTGCGCTCTATAGCTGTCCATTGTCTATGGCGCTCTTGTTGCGCTCGCCATCACTCCCCATTGTTTATTGTGCTCTTGTTACGCTCTTGTTATGCTCTTGTTGCGCTCTAAATTGCCATTGTTTATCGTGCTCTTATGGCACTCGCCATCACTCGCCATTGTTGCACTCTAAATCGCCATTGTTTATTGTGCTCTTATGGCACTCGCCATCACTCGCCATTGTTGCGCTCTTGTTGCGCTCTATAGCTTGCCATTGTTTGTTGCGCTCTATAGCTTGCCATTGTTTGTTGCGCTCTTATCACGCTCTTATGCTCTTAGCTTGCCATTGTGTGTTGCGCTCTAATTGCACTCTATAGCTCGCCATTTTGTTGCGCTCTATAGGTCACCATCACTCACAATTGTTAATCGCGGTCTTATGGAGCTCTAACTTGCCATTGTTTATTGTGCTCTTATCACACTCTATAGTTCGCCATTGTTTATTGTGCTCTATAGCTTGTCATTGTTTGTCGCACTCTTGTTGCGCTCTAAAGCTTTCCATTGTCTCTTGCGCTCTTATTGCGCTCTTATTGCGCTCTTATTCCACTCTTATTGCACTCTTATTGCACTCTTATTGCACTCTTATTGCACTCTTATTGCGCTCTGATGCACTATAGCCTGCCATTGTTTGTTTGTTGCGCTCTTATTGAGCTCTATAGTGCGCCACCACTCACAATTGTTTATTGTGCTCTTATCGCGCTCTATAACTCGCCATTGTTTCTCGTGCTTTTATGGTGCTCTACATCACTTGCCATCACTCGCCATTGTTTATCATGCTCTTATTGCACTCTGTAGCTTGCCATTGTTTGTTGCACTCTTGTCACACTCTTGATGCGCTCTATAGCTTTCCATTGTCTCTTGTGCTCTTACTGTGCTCTTACTGTGCTCTTACTGTGCTCTTACTGTGCTCTTACTGTGCTCTTACTGTGCTCTTACTGTGCTCTTACTGCGCTCGCCATCACTCAGGATTGTTTATTGCGCTCTTATGAAGCTCTATATCTTGCCGTTGTTTATTGCGCTCTATAGCTCGCCATTGCTTATCGCGCTCTTATCACGCTCTTATGCTCTATAGCTTGCTATTGTTTATCGCGCTCTTGTTGTGCTCTTGTTGCGTTCTGTAGCTCGCCATTGCTTATCGTTCTCTTATCGCGCTCTATAGATCGCCATCACTCACCATTGTTTATTGCGTTCTTATTGCGCTCTTATTGCGCTCTATAGCTTGCCATCATTCTCAATTGTTTATTGTGCTCTTGTCGCGCTCTCTAACTCGCCATTGTTTATCGCGCTCTTATTGCACTCTGTAGCTTGCCATTGCTTGTCGCACTCTTGTTGCGCTCTATAGCTTTCCATTGTCTCTTACGCTCTTACTGCACTCTTATTGCGCTCACCATCACTCACCATTGTTTATTGCGCTCTTTAGCTCACCATTGTTTATTGAGATCTATAGCTTGTCATTGTTTGTCACACTCTTGTTGCGCTCTAAAGCTTTCCATTGTCTCTTATTGCGCACTTATTGCGCTTTTATTGCAGACTTATTGCGCTCTTATTGCAGACTTATTGCAGACTTATTGTGCTCTATAGCTCGCCATCACTCGCCATTGCTTATCGCCTCTTATCAGGATCTTATTCTCTATAGCTTGCCATTGTTTATTGCGCTCTTATTGCACTCTTATTGCGCCATTGTTTGTTGCACTCTATACCTCGCCATTGTTGCGCTCTTATTGCGCACTTATGCTCTATAGCCTGCCATTGTTTCTTGCGCTCTTTTTGCGTTCTTTTTGCGCTCTATAGCTTGCCATCACTCACCATTGTTTATCGTGCTGTTATTGCACGCTGTAGCTTGCCATTGTTTATCATGCTCTTATCGCGCTTTTATGCTCTATAGCTTGCCACTGTTTGTTGCGCTCGTGTTGCGCTCTATAGCTCGCCATTGTTGCACTCTATAGCTTGCCATTGTTTGTTGTGCTCGTGTTGCGCTCTATAGCTCGCCATTGTTTGTTGCACTCTATAGCTTGCCATCTCTCACAATTTTTTATCGCGCTCTTATGGAGCTCTAACTTGCCATTGTTTATTGTGCTCTTATGGCACTCTACATCACTCGCCATTGTTCATCGTGCTTTTATCGCGCTTTTATGCTCTATAGCTTGCCATTGTTTGTTGCGCTTTTATTGCGTTCTTATTGAGCTCTATAGCTTTCCATCACTCACAAATCTTTATCGTGCTCTTATGGAGCTCTATAACTTGCCATTGTTTATTGCGCTCTATAGCTCACCATTGTTTATTGCGCTCTTATGCTCTATAGCTTGCCCATGTTTGTTGCGCTCTTGTAGCGTTTGTTGCACTTTTGTTGCGCTCTTGTTGTGCTCTACAGCTCGCCTTCACTCACCGTTGTTTATTGTACTGTTATTGCACTCTGAAGCTTGCCATTGTTTGTTGCGCTCTTATGGCGCTCTATAGCTCATCATTGTTTATCGAGCTCTACAGATCGCCATTGTTTATTGCGCTCTATAGCTTGTCATTGTTTATCGCACTCTTGTTGCGCTCTAAAGCTTTCCATTGTCTCTTGCATTCTTATTGCGCTCTAATTGCGCTCTTATTGCGCTCTTATTGCGCTCTTATTGCGCTCTTATTGCGCTCTTATTGCGCTCTATAACTCGCCATCACTCGCCATTGTTTATCGTGCTCTTATGGAGCTCTATAATGTGCCATTGCTTATCGCGCTCTTATCACGCTCTTGTGCTAAATAGCTTGCCATTGTTTATCACGCTCTTATTGCGCTCTTATTGCGCTCTGTAGCTTGCCATTGTGTGTCGCGCTTTTATTGCGCTCTATAGCTCGCCACTACTCACAATTGTTTATTGTGCTCTTGTCGTGCTCTATAACTTGCCATTGTTTCTCGTGCTTTTATGGTGCTCTACATCACTTGCCATCACTCGCCATTGTTTATCACGCTCTTATTGCACTCTATAACTTGCCATTGTTTATTGCGCTTTATAGCTCACCATTGCTTATCACGCTCTTATGCTGTATAGCTTGCCATTGTTTATCGCGCTCTATAGCTCACCATTGTTTATTGCGCTCTTATGGAGCTCTATAACTTGCCATTGTTGCGCTCTAAAGCTTTCCATTGTCTCTTGCGCTCTTATTGCGCTCTTATTGCGCTCTATAGCTCGCCATCACTCGCCATTGTTTATTGTGCTCTTATGGAGCTCTATAACTTTCCATTGTGTATTGTGCTGTTATCGTGCTCTATAGCTCGCCATTGCTTATCGCCTCTTATCACGATCTTATTCTCTATAGCTTGCCATTGTTTATTGCGCTCTTATTGCGCTCTTATTGCGCTCTTAAGCTTGCCATCACTTGCCATTGTTTATCTCGCTCTATAGCTCTCCATTGTTCATTGCGCTTTTATGGCGCTCTACATCACTCGCCATTGTTTTTTGTGCTCTTATTGCACTCTATAGCTTGCCATTCTTTGTCTTGCTCTATAACTCGCCATCACTCGACATTGTTTATTGCGCTCTTATGGCGCTCTTATGCTCTATAGCTTGCCATTGTTTGTTGTGCTCTACAGCTCGCCATCACTCACAATTGTTTATCGCGCTCTTATGGAGCTCTAACTTGCCATTGTTTAATGTGCTCTTATCGCGCTCTATAGCTCACCGATGCTTATCGTGCTCTTATGGTGCTCTACATCACTCGCTATCACTCGATATTGTTTATCGTGCTTTTATGCCGCTCTACATCACTTGCCATCACTCGCCTTTGCAATAAGAGTGTGATAAACAAAGGCGAGTGATGGCAAGTGATGTAGAGCGCCATAAAAGCACGATAAACAATGGAAATTGTAGAGCGCAATAGGAGCACAATAAATAATTGTGAGTGTGGCGAGCTATAGAGCGCAATAAGAGCGCGATAAACAATATCGAGTGATAGCGAGTGATGTAGAGCACCATAAGAGCCTGATAAGCATCGGTGAGCTATAGAGCGCGATAAGAGCACATTAAACAATGGCAAGTTAGAGCTCCATAAGAGCGCGATAAACAATTGTGAGTGATGGCGAGCTGTAGAGCACAACAAACAATGGCAAGCTATAGAGCATAAGAGCGCAATAAACAATGTCGGGTGATGGCGAGTTATAGAGCAAGACAAAGAATGGCAAGCTATAGAGTGCAATAAGAGCACAAAAAACAATGGCGAGTGATGTAGAGCGCCATAAAAGCGCAATGAACAATGGAGAGCTATAGAGCGAGATAAACAATGGCAAGTGATGGCAAGCTTAAGAGCGCAATAAGAGCGCAATAAACAATGGCAAGCTACAGAGTGCAATAAGAGTGTGATAAACACTCTGTAGCTTGCCATAGTTTGTTGCGCACTTGTTGCGCTCTATAGCTCACCATCACTCACCATTGTTTATTGTGCTCTTATTGTGCTCTTATTGCACTCTTATTGCGCTCTATAGCTGTCCATTGTCTATGGCGCTCTTGTTGCGCTCGCCATCACTTCCCATTGTTTATTGTGCTCTTGTTGCGCTCTTGTTGCGCTCTGTAGCTCGCCATTGTTTATTGCCCTCTTATTGCCCTCGCCATCACTCGCCACTGTTTGTTGCGCTCTAAATCGCCATTGTTTATCGTGCTCTTATGGCACTCGCCATCACTCGCCATTGTTTGTTGCACTCTAAATCGCCATTGTTTATCGTGCTCTTATGGCACTCGCCATCACTCACCATTGTTGCGCTCTTGTTGCGCTCTATAGCTTGCCATTGTTTGTTGCTCTCTATAGCTTGCCATTGTTTATTGCGCTCTATAGCTTGCCATTGTTTGTTGCGCTCTATAGCTTGCCATTGTTTGTTGCTCTCTATAGCTTGCCATTGTTTATTGCGCTCTATAGCTTGCCATTGTTTGTTGCGCTCTATAGCTTGCCATTGTTGCGCTCTTATCACGCTCTTATGCTCTTAGCTTGCCATTGTTTGTTGCGCTCTAATTGCACTCTATAGCTCGCCATTTTGTTGCGCTCTATAGGTCACCATCACTCGCAATTGTTAATCGCGGTCTTATGGAGCTCTAACTTGCCATTGTTTATTGTGCTCTTATCGCACTCTACTATAGTTCGCCATTGTTTATTGTGCTCTAGCTTGTAATTGTTTGTCGCACTCTTGTTGCGCTCTAAAGCTTTCTATTGTCTCTTGCGCTCTTATTGCGCTCTTATTGCGCTCTTATTGCGCTCTTATTGCGCTCTTATTGCGCTCTTATTGCGCTCTTATTGCGCTCTTATTGCGCTCTTATGCACTATAGCCTGCCATTGTTTGTTGCGCTCTTATTGCGCTCTTATGCACTATAGCCTGCCATTGTTTGTTGCGCTCTTATTGCGCTCTATAGTGCGCCATTGTTTATTGCGCTCTTGTTGCGCTCTATAGCTCGCCACCACTCACAATTGTTTATTGTGCTCTGATCGCGCTCTATAACTCGCCATTGTTTCTCCTGCTTTTATGGTGCTCTACATCACTTGCCATCACTCGCCATTGTTTATCATGCTCTTATTGCACTCTGTAGCTTGCCATTGTTTGTTGCACTCTTGTCACACTCTTGATGCGCTCTATAGCTTTCCATTGTCTCTTGCGCTCTTACTGCGCTCTTACTGCGCTCTTACTGCGCTCTTACTGTGCTCTTATTGCGCTTGCCATCACTCAGGATTGTTTATTGCGCTCTTATGAAGCTCTATATCTTGCCATTGTTTATTGCGCTCTATAGCTCGCCATTGCTTATCGTTCTCTTATCGCGCTCTATAGATCGCCATCACTCACCATTGTTTATTGCGTTCTTATTGCGCTCTTATTGCGCTCTTATTGCGCTCTATAGCTTGCCATCATTCTCAATTGTTTATTGTGCTCGTTGCGCTCTATAACTCGCCATTGTTTATCGCGCTCTTATTGCACTCTGTAGCTTGCCATTGCTTGTCGCACTCTTGTCGCGCTGTATAGCTTTCCATTGTCTCTTGCGCTCTTACTGCACTCTTATTGCGCTTGCCATCACTCAGGATTGTTTATTGCGCTCTTATGGAGCTCTATAACTTGCCATTGTTTACTGCGCTCTTATCGCTCTCTTTAGCTCACCATTGTTTATTGCGCTCTTTAGCTCACCATTGTTTATTGCGATCTATAGCTTGTCATTGTTTGTCACACTCTTGTTGCGCTCTAAAGCTTTCCATTGTCTCTTATTGCGCTCTTATTGCAGACTTATTGTGCTCTATAGCTCGCCATCACTCGCCATTGCTTATCGCCTCTTATCACGCTCTTATTCTCTATAGCTTGCCATTGTTTATTGCGCTCTTATTGCGCTCTTATTGGGCTCTTATTGCGCCATTGTTTGTTGCACTCTATACCTCGCCATTGTTGCGCTCTTATTGCGCACTTATGCTCTATAGCCTGCCATTGTTTCTTGCGCTCTTTTTGCGCTTTTTTTGCGCTCTATAGCTTGCCATCACTCACCATTGTTTATCGTGCTGTTATTGCACGCTGTAGCTTGCCATTGTTTATCATGCTCTTATCGCGCTTTTATGCTCTATAGCTTGCCACTGTTTGTTGCGCTCGTGTTGCGCTCTATAGCTCGCCATTGTTGCACTCTATAGCTTGCCATTGTTTGTTGCGCTCGTGTTGCGCTCTATAGCTCGCCATTGTTTGTTGCACTCTATAGCTTGCCATCTCTCACAATTTTTTATCGCGCTCTTATGGAGCTCTAACTTGCCATTGTTTATTGTGCTCTTATGGCACTCTACATCACTCGCCATTGTTCATCGTGTTTTTATCGCACTCTTATGCTCTATAGCTTGCCATTGTTTGTTGCGCTTTTATTGCGCTCTTATTGAGCTCTATAGCTTTCCATCACTCACAAATCTTTATCGTGCTCTTATGGAGCTCTATAACTTGCCATTGTTTATTGCGCTCTATAGCTCGCCATTGTTTATTGCGCTCTTATGCTCTATAGCTTGCCTATGTTTGTTGCGCTCTTGTTGCGTTTGTTGCACTTTTGTTGCGCTTTTGTTGCGCTCTTGTTGTGCTCTTATTGCGCTCTTGTTGCCCTCTTATTGCCCTCTTATTGCCCTCTTATTGCCCTCTTATTGCCCTCTTATTGCCCTCTTATTGCGCTCCATAGCTTGCCATCACTCACCATTGTTTATTGCGCTCTAAATCGCCATTGTTTATCGTGCTCTTATGGCACCGCCATCACTCGCCACATTGTTGCGCTCTTGTTGCGCTCTAATTGCACTCTATAGCTCGCCATTTTGTTGCGCTCTATAGGTCACCATCACTCACTATTCTTTATCGTGCTCTTATGAAGCTCTATAGCTTGCCATTGTATATCGCGCTCTTGTTGCACTCTATAGCTCGCCATCACTCACAATTGTTAATTGCGCTCTTATGGAGCTCTAACTTGCCATTGTTTATTGTGCCCTCTATGGCTCATCATTGTTTATCGCGCTCTATAGCTTGTCATTGTTTATTGCATCTTGTTGCGCTCTAAAGCTTTCCATTGTCTCTTGCACTCTTATTGCGCTCGCCATTACTCACCATTGTTTATTGCGCTCTTATTGCGCTCTTATTGCGCTCTTATTGCGCTCTTATTGCGGTCTATAACTCGCCATTGTTTATTGTGGTATTATCACGCTCTATAGCTCGCCATTGCTTATCGCGCTCTTATCGCGCTCTTATGGTCTATAACTTGCCATTGTTTATCGCGCTCGTATTGTGCTCTTATTGTGCTCTTATTGTGCTCTTATTGTGCTCTTATTGTGCTCTTATTGTGCTCTTATTGTGCTCTTATTGTGCTCTTATTGGGCTCTATAGCTCGCCACTACTCCACAATTGTTTATTGTGCTCTTGTCGTGCTCTATAACTCGCCGTTGTTTCTCGTGCTTTTATGGTGCTCTACATCACTTGCCATCACTTGCCATTGTTTATCGCGCTCTTATGGAGCTCTATAACTTGCCATTGTTTGTTGCGCTCTAAAGCTTTCCATTGTCTCTTGCACTCTTATTGCGCTCTTTTTGCGCTCGCCATCACTCGCCATTGTTTATTGTGCTCTTATGAAGCTCTATAACTTGCCATTTTGTATTGTGCTATTATCGTGCTCTATAGCTCGCCATTGCTTATCGCGCTCTTATCACACTCTAAATCGCCATTGTTTATTGTGCTCTTATGGCACCGCCATCACTTGCCATTGTTGCGCTCTTGTTGCGCTCTTGTTGTGCTCTATACCTTGCCATTGTTTATCACTCACCATTGTTTATCATGCTCTTATCGCGCTTTTATGCTCTATAGCTTGCCACTGTTTGTTGCGCTCGTGTTGCGCTCTATAGCTCGCCATTGTTGCACTCTATAGCTTGCCATTGTTTGTTGTGCTCGTGTTGCGCTCTATAGCTCGCCATCACTCGCCACTGTTTGTTGCGCTCTAAATCGCTATTGTTTATCGTGCTCTTATGGCACTCGCCATCACTCGCCATTGTTTGTTGCGCTCTAAATCGCCATTGTTTATCGTGCTCTTATGGCACTCGCCATCACTCGCCATTGTTTGTTGCGCTCTTGTTGCGCTCTTGTTGCGCTCTATAGCTCGCCATCACTCACCATTGTTTATTGTGCTGTTATTGCACTCTGTAGCTTGCCATTGTTTGTCGCGCTCTATAACTCTCCATTGTTTATCGTGCTCTTATAGAGCTCTATAACTTGCCATTGTTTATTGCGTATTATCGCACTCTATAGCTTGCCATTGTTTATCCCACTCTCATTGGGCTCTCATTGGGCTCTTATTGGGCTCTTATTGGGCTCTTATTGCGCTCTTATTGCGCTCTTATTGCGCTCTTATGCACTATAGCCTGCCATTGTTGCACTCTTATTGCGCTCTATAGTGCGCCATTGTTTATTGCACTCTTGTTGCGCTCTATAGCTCGCCACCACTCACAATTGTTTATTGTGCTCTGATCGCGCTCTATAACTCGCCATTGTTTCTCGTGCTTTTATGGTGCTCTACATCACTTGCCATCACTCGCCATTGTTTATCATGCTCTTATTGCACTCTGTAGCTTGCCATTGTTTTGTTGCACTCTTGTCACACTCTTGATGCGCTCTATAGCTTTCCATTGTCTCTTGCGCTCTTACTGTGCTCTTACTGTGCTCTTACTGTGCTCTTACTGTGCTCTTACTGTGCTCTTACTGTGCTCTTACTGTGCTCTTACTGTGCTCTTACTGTGCTCTTACTGCGCTCTTACTGCACTCTTACTGCGCTCGCCATCACTCAGGATTGTTTATTGCGCTCCTATGAAGCTCTATATCTTGCCATTGTTTATTGCGCTCTATAGCTCGCCATTGATTATCGCGCTCTTGTTGCGCTCCTATGCTCTATAGCTTGCCATTGTTTTCGCGCTCTTGTTGCGCTCTATAGCTCGCCATCACTCACCATTGTTTATTGCGCTCTTATTGCGCTCTTATTGCGCTCTAAAGCTTGCCATCACTTGCCATTGTTTATCGCGCTCTTATTGCGCTCTATAGCTTGACATCACTCTCAATTGTTTATTGTACTCGTCGCGCTCTATAACTCGCCATTGTTTATCGTGCTTTAATGGTGCTCTTCATCACTTTACATCACTCGCCATTGTTTATCACGCTCTTATTGCACTCTGCAGCTTGCCATTGCTTGTTGCACTCTTGTCGTGCTCTATAGCTTTCCATTGTCTCTTACGCTCTTACTGCACTCTTATTGCGCTCGCCATCACTCGCCATTGTTTATTGCGCTTTTATGGAGCTCTATAACTTGCCATTGTTTATTGCGCTCTTATTGCGCCATTGTTTGTTGCACTCTATACCTCACCATTGTTGCGCTCTTATGCGCTATAGCCTGCCATTGTTTTTTGCGCTCTTTTGCGCTCTATAGCTTGCCATCACTTACCATTGTTTATCGTGCTGTTATTGCACGCTGTAGCTTGCCATTGTTTATCGTGCTCTTATCGCATTTTTATGCTCTATAGCTTGCCATTGTTTGTTGCGCTCTTGTCGCGCTCTATAGCTTTCCATTGTCTCTTACGCTCTTACTGCACTCTTATTGCGCTCGCCATCACTCGCCATTGTTTATTGCGCTCTTATGGAGCGCTAACTTGCCATTGTTTGTGCTCTTATGGCACTCTACATCACTCGCAATTGTTCATCGTGCTTTTATCGCGCTCTTATGCTCTATAGCTTGCCATTGTTTGTTGCGCTTTTATTGCGCTGTTATTGAGCTCTATAGCTTTCCATCACTCACAATTCTTTATCGTGCTCTTATGGAGCTCTATAACTTGCCATTGTTTATTGCACTCTATAGCTCGCCATTGTTTATTGCGCTCTTATTGCGCTCTTATGCTCTATAGCTTGCCCATGTTTGTTGCGCTCTTGTTGTGATCTACAGCTCGCCTTCACTCACCATTGTTTATCGTGCTGCTATTGCACTCTGAAGCTTGCCATTGTTTGTTGAGCTCTTGCTGTGCACCTATGTTTGTTGTGCTCTATCACTTGCTCTTATTGCGCTCTTGTTGCGCTCTTGTTGCGCTCTTGTTGCACTCTTGTTGCTTGCCATTGTTTATTGTGCTCTATAGCTTGCCATTGTTTATTGTGCTCTATAGCTTGCCATTGTTTGTTGTGCTCTATAGCTCGCCATTGCGCTCTTGTTGCGCTCTTATGCTCTATAGCTCGCCATTGTTTGTTGCACTTTTGTTGCACTCTTGTTGCGCTCTACAGCTCGCCATCACTCACCATTGTTTATCGTGCTCTTATGGAGGTCTATAACTTGCCATTGTTTATTGCACTCTATAGCTCGTCATTGCGCTCTTGCTGCGCACCATTGTTTCTGGCGCTCTATAGCTTGCCATTGTTTGTTGCACGCTATAGCTTGACATTGTTTGTTGCGCTCTATAGCTTGCCATTGTTTGTTGCGCTCTATAGCTTGCCATTGTTTGTTGCACTTTTGTTGCACTCTTGTTGCGCTCTACAGCTCGCCATCACTCACCATTGTTTATCGCACTCTTATGGAGCTCTATAACTTGCCATTGTTTAATGTGCTCTTATCGCGCTCTTATGCTCTATAGCTTGCCATTGTTAATTGCGCTCTATAGCTCACCATTGTTTGTTGCGCTTTTGTTGCATTCTTGTTGCGCTCTACAGCTCGCCATTGTTTGATGCCCTCTTGTTGCGCTTTATAGCTTGCTATTGTTGGTTGCGCTCTATAGCACCCCATTGTTTATTGTGCTCTATAGCTCTTGTTGCACTCTTGTTGCGCTCTATAGCTTGCCATTGTTTGTTGTGCTCTATAGCTTGCCATTGTTGTGCTCTATAGCTTGCCATTGTTTGTTGTGCTCTATAGCTTGCCATTGTTGTGCTCTATAGCTTGCCATTGTTTGTTGTGCTCTTATAGCTTGCCATTGTTTGTTGTGCTCTATAGCTTGCCATTGTTTGTTGTGCTCTATAGCTCGTTATTGCGCTCTTGTTGCGCTCTATAGCTTGCCATTGTTTGTTGCGGTCTTGTTGCGCTCTATACCTTGCCATTGTTTGTTGCTGTCTTGTTGCGCTGTATAACTTGCCATTGTTTGTTGCGCTCTATAGCTTGCCATTGTTTGTTGCGCTCTATAGCTTGCCATTGTTTGTTACGCTCTATAGCTTGCCATTGTTTGTTGCGCTCTATAGCTTGCCATTGTTTGTTGCGCTCTATAGCTTGCCATTGTTTGTTGCGCTCTATAGCTTTCCATTGTTTGATGCGCTCTAGCTTGCCATTGTTTGTTGCGCTCTATAGCTTGCCATTGCTTGTCGTGCTCTTATGGCACTCTACATCACTCGCCATTGTTCATCATGCTCTTGTTGCGCTCTTAAGCTTGCCATCACTGGCCATTGTTTATCGTGCTTTTATGGCACTCTACATTACTTGCCATCACTCACCATTGTTTATCACGCTCTTATTGCGCTCTACAGCTCGCCATTTTGTCGCGCTCTTGTTGACCATCACTCACCATTGTATATTGCGCTCTTATGGATTTCTCTAACTTGCCGTTGTTTATTGCGCTCTTATTGCGCTCTATAGCTCGCCATTGTTTATCCGCTCTATTTGCGCTCTATAGCTCGCCATTGTTTATTGCGCTCTATAGCTTGTCATAGTTGCGCTCTTATTGCGCTCGCCATCACTCACCATTGTTTATTGCGCTCTTATTAGCTTGCCATTGTTTATCGCGCCCTTATCGCGCCCTTATCGCGCCCTTATCGCGCCCTTATCAGCTTGCCATTGTTTATTGCGCTCTAATTGCACTCTATAGCTCGCCATTGTTTGTTGCGCTCTTCTTGCACTCTATAGCTTTCCATTGTCTATGGCGCTCTTGTTGCGCTCGCCATTACTCCCATTGTTTATTGTGCTCTTGTTGCGCTCTATAGCTCACCATTGTTTATCCCACTCTAATTGCACTCTATAGCTTGTCATCTTTGCGCTCTTATTGCGCTCGCCATCACTCCCCATTGTTTATTGTGCTCTTGTTACGCTCTTGTTATGCTCTTGTTGCGCTCTAAATTGCCATTGTTTATCGTGCTCTTATGGCACTCGCCATCACTCGCCATTGTTGCACTCTAAATCGCCATTGTTTATTGTGCTCTTATGGCACTCGCCATCACTCGCCATTGTTGCGCTCTTGTTGCGCTCTATAGCTTGCCATTGTTTGTTGCGCTCTATAGCTTGCCATTGTTTGTTGCGCTCTTATCACGCTCTTATGCTCTTAGCTTGCCATTGTGTGTTGCGCTCTAATTGCACTCTATAGCTCGCCATTTTGTTGCGCTCTATAGGTCACCATCACTCACAATTGTTAATCGCGGTCTTATGGAGCTCTAACTTGCCATTGTTTATTGTGCTCTTATCACACTCTATAGTTCGCCATTGTTTATTGTGCTCTATAGCTTGTCATTGTTTGTCGCACTCTTGTTGCGCTCTAAAGCTTTCCATTGTCTCTTGCGCTCTTATTGCGCTCTTATTGCGCTCTTATTCCACTCTTATTGCACTCTTATTGCACTCTTATTGCACTCTTATTGCACTCTTATTGCGCTCTGATGCACTATAGCCTGCCATTGTTTGTTTGTTGCGCTCTTATTGAGCTCTATAGTGCGCCACCACTCACAATTGTTTATTGTGCTCTTATCGCGCTCTATAACTCGCCATTGTTTCTCGTGCTTTTATGGTGCTCTACATCACTTGCCATCACTCGCCATTGTTTATCATGCTCTTATTGCACTCTGTAGCTTGCCATTGTTTGTTGCACTCTTGTCACACTCTTGATGCGCGCTCTAGCTTTCCATTGTCTCTTGTGCTCTTACTGTGCTCTTACTGTGCTCTTACTGTGCTCTTACTGTGCTCTTACTGTGCTCTTACTGCGCTCGCCATCACTCAGGATTGTTTATTGCGCTCTTATGAAGCTCTATATCTTGCCGTTGTTTATTGCGCTCTATAGCTCGCCATTGCTTATCGCGCTCTTATCACGCTCTTATGCTCTATAGCTTGCTATTGTTTATCGCGCTCTTGTTGTGCTCTTGTTGCGTTCTGTAGCTCGCCATTGCTTATCGTTCTCTTATCGCGCTCTATAGATCGCCATCACTCACCATTGTTTATTGCGTTCTTATTGCGCTCTTATTGCGCTCTATAGCTTGCCATCATTCTCAATTGTTTATTGTGCTCTTGTCGCGCTCTCTAACTCGCCATTGTTTATCGCGCTCTTATTGCACTCTGTAGCTTGCCATTGCTTGTCGCACTCTTGTTGCGCTCTATAGCTTTCCATTGTCTCTTACGCTCTTACTGCACTCTTATTGCGCTCACCATCACTCACCATTGTTTATTGCGCTCTTTAGCTCACCATTGTTTATTGAGATCTATAGCTTGTCATTGTTTGTCACACTCTTGTTGCGCTCTAAAGCTTTCCATTGTCTCTTATTGCGCACTTATTGCGCTTTTATTGCAGACTTATTGCGCTCTTATTGCAGACTTATTGCAGACTTATTGTGCTCTATAGCTCGCCATCACTCGCCATTGCTTATCGCCTCTTATCAGGATCTTATTCTCTATAGCTTGCCATTGTTTATTGCGCTCTTATTGCACTCTTATTGCGCCATTGTTTGTTGCACTCTATACCTCGCCATTGTTGCGCTCTTATTGCGCACTTATGCTCTATAGCCTGCCATTGTTTCTTGCGCTCTTTTTGCGCTCTTTTTGCGCTCTATAGCTTGCCATCACTCACCATTGTTTATCGTGCTGTTATTGCACGCTGTAGCTTGCCATTGTTTATCATGCTCTTATCGCGCTTTTATGCTCTATAGCTTGCCACTGTTTGTTGCGCTCGTGTTGCGCTCTATAGCTCGCCATTGTTGCACTCTATAGCTTGCCATTGTTTGTTGTGCTCGTGTTGCGCTCTATAGCTCGCCATTGTTTGTTGCACTCTATAGCTTGCCATCTCTCACAATTTTTTATCGCGCTCTTATGGAGCTCTAACTTGCCATTGTTTATTGTGCTCTTATGGCACTCTACATCACTCGCCATTGTTCATCGTGCTTTTATCGCGCTTTTATGCTCTATAGCTTGCCATTGTTTGTTGCGCTTTTATTGCGTTCTTATTGAGCTCTATAGCTTTCCATCACTCACAAATCTTTATCGTGCTCTTATGGAGCTCTATAACTTGCCATTGTTTATTGCGCTCTATAGCTCACCATTGTTTATTGCGCTCTTATGCTCTATAGCTTGCCCATGTTTGTTGCGCTCTTGTAGCGTTTGTTGCACTTTTGTTGCGCTCTTGTTGTGCTCTACAGCTCGCCTTCACTCACCGTTGTTTATTGTACTGTTATTGCACTCTGAAGCTTGCCATTGTTTGTTGCGCTCTTATGGCGCTCTATAGCTCATCATTGTTTATCGAGCTCTACAGATCGCCATTGTTTATTGCGCTCTATAGCTTGTCATTGTTTATCGCACTCTTGTTGCGCTCTAAAGCTTTCCATTGTCTCTTGCATTCTTATTGCGCTCTAATTGCGCTCTTATTGCGCTCTTATTGCGCTCTTATTGCGCTCTTATTGCGCTCTTATTGCGCTCTATAACTCGCCATCACTCGCCATTGTTTATCGTGCTCTTATGGAGCTCTATAATGTGCCATTGCTTATCGCGCTCTTATCACGCTCTTGTGCTAAATAGCTTGCCATTGTTTATCACGCTCTTATTGCGCTCTTATTGCGCTCTGTAGCTTGCCATTGTGTGTCGCGCTTTTATTGCGCTCTATAGCTCGCCACTACTCACAATTGTTTATTGTGCTCTTGTCGTGCTCTATAACTTGCCATTGTTTCTCGTGCTTTTATGGTGCTCTACATCACTTGCCATCACTCGCCATTGTTTATCACGCTCTTATTGCACTCTATAACTTGCCATTGTTTATTGCGCTTTATAGCTCACCATTGCTTATCACGCTCTTATGCTGTATAGCTTGCCATTGTTTATCGCGCTCTATAGCTCACCATTGTTTATTGCGCTCTTATGGAGCTCTATAACTTGCCATTGTTGCGCTCTAAAGCTTTCCATTGTCTCTTGCGCTCTTATTGCGCTCTTATTGCGCTCTATAGCTCGCCATCACTCGCCATTGTTTATTGTGCTCTTATGGAGCTCTATAACTTTCCATTGTGTATTGTGCTGTTATCGTGCTCTATAGCTCGCCATTGCTTATCGCCTCTTATCACGATCTTATTCTCTATAGCTTGCCATTGTTTATTGCGCTCTTATTGCGCTCTTATTGCGCTCTTAAGCTTGCCATCACTTGCCATTGTTTATCTCGCTCTATAGCTCTCCATTGTTCATTGCGCTTTTATGGCGCTCTACATCACTCGCCATTGTTTTTTGTGCTCTTATTGCACTCTATAGCTTGCCATTCTTTGTCTTGCTCTATAACTCGCCATCACTCGACATTGTTTATTGCGCTCTTATGGCGCTCTTATGCTCTATAGCTTGCCATTGTTTGTTGTGCTCTACAGCTCGCCATCACTCACAATTGTTTATCGCGCTCTTATGGAGCTCTAACTTGCCATTGTTTAATGTGCTCTTATCGCGCTCTATAGCTCACCGATGCTTATCGTGCTCTTATGGTGCTCTACATCACTCGCTATCACTCGATATTGTTTATCGTGCTTTTATGCCGCTCTACATCACTTGCCATCACTCGCCTTTGCAATAAGAGTGTGATAAACAAAGGCGAGTGATGGCAAGTGATGTAGAGCGCCATAAAAGCACGATAAACAATGGAAATTGTAGAGCGCAATAGGAGCACAATAAATAATTGTGAGTGTGGCGAGCTATAGAGCGCAATAAGAGCGCGATAAACAATATCGAGTGATAGCGAGTGATGTAGAGCACCATAAGAGCCTGATAAGCATCGGTGAGCTATAGAGCGCGATAAGAGCACATTAAACAATGGCAAGTTAGAGCTCCATAAGAGCGCGATAAACAATTGTGAGTGATGGCGAGCTGTAGAGCACAACAAACAATGGCAAGCTATAGAGCATAAGAGCGCAATAAACAATGTCGGGTGATGGCGAGTTATAGAGCAAGACAAAGAATGGCAAGCTATAGAGTGCAATAAGAGCACAAAAAACAATGGCGAGTGATGTAGAGCGCCATAAAAGCGCAATGAACAATGGAGAGCTATAGAGCGAGATAAACAATGGCAAGTGATGGCAAGCTTAAGAGCGCAATAAGAGCGCAATAAACAATGGCAAGCTACAGAGTGCAATAAGAGTGTGATAAACACTCTGTAGCTTGCCATAGTTTGTTGCGCACTTGTTGCGCTCTATAGCTCACCATCACTCACCATTGTTTATTGTGCTCTTATTGTGCTCTTATTGCACTCTTATTGCGCTCTATAGCTGTCCATTGTCTATGGCGCTCTTGTTGCGCTCGCCATCACTTCCCATTGTTTATTGTGCTCTTGTTGCGCTCTTGTTGCGCTCTGTAGCTCGCCATTGTTTATTGCCCTCTTATTGCCCTCGCCATCACTCGCCACTGTTTGTTGCGCTCTAAATCGCCATTGTTTATCGTGCTCTTATGGCACTCGCCATCACTCGCCATTGTTTGTTGCACTCTAAATCGCCATTGTTTATCGTGCTCTTATGGCACTCGCCATCACTCACCATTGTTGCGCTCTTGTTGCGCTCTATAGCTTGCCATTGTTTGTTGCTCTCTATAGCTTGCCATTGTTTATTGCGCTCTATAGCTTGCCATTGTTTGTTGCGCTCTATAGCTTGCCATTGTTTGTTGCTCTCTATAGCTTGCCATTGTTTATTGCGCTCTATAGCTTGCCATTGTTTGTTGCGCTCTATAGCTTGCCATTGTTGCGCTCTTATCACGCTCTTATGCTCTTAGCTTGCCATTGTTTGTTGCGCTCTAATTGCACTCTATAGCTCGCCATTTTGTTGCGCTCTATAGGTCACCATCACTCGCAATTGTTAATCGCGGTCTTATGGAGCTCTAACTTGCCATTGTTTATTGTGCTCTTATCGCACTCTACTATAGTTCGCCATTGTTTATTGTGCTCTAGCTTGTAATTGTTTGTCGCACTCTTGTTGCGCTCTAAAGCTTTCTATTGTCTCTTGCGCTCTTATTGCGCTCTTATTGCGCTCTTATTGCGCTCTTATTGCGCTCTTATTGCGCTCTTATTGCGCTCTTATTGCGCTCTTATTGCGCTCTTATTGCGCTCTTATTGCGCTCTTATTGCGCTCTTATTGCGCTCTTATTGCGCTCTTATGCACTATAGCCTGCCATTGTTTGTTGCGCTCTTATTGCGCTCTTATGCACTATAGCCTGCCATTGTTTGTTGCGCTCTTATTGCGCTCTATAGTGCGCCATTGTTTATTGCGCTCTTGTTGCGCTCTATAGCTCGCCACCACTCACAATTGTTTATTGTGCTCTGATCGCGCTCTATAACTCGCCATTGTTTCTCCTGCTTTTATGGTGCTCTACATCACTTGCCATCACTCGCCATTGTTTATCATGCTCTTATTGCACTCTGTAGCTTGCCATTGTTTGTTGCACTCTTGTCACACTCTTGATGCGCTCTATAGCTTTCCATTGTCTCTTGCGCTCTTACTGCGCTCTTACTGCGCTCTTACTGCGCTCTTACTGTGCTCTTATTGCGCTTGCCATCACTCAGGATTGTTTATTGCGCTCTTATGAAGCTCTATATCTTGCCATTGTTTATTGCGCTCTATAGCTCGCCATTGCTTATCGTTCTCTTATCGCGCTCTATAGATCGCCATCACTCACCATTGTTTATTGCGTTCTTATTGCGCTCTTATTGCGCTCTTATTGCGCTCTATAGCTTGCCATCATTCTCAATTGTTTATTGTGCTCGTTGCGCTCTATAACTCGCCATTGTTTATCGCGCTCTTATTGCACTCTGTAGCTTGCCATTGCTTGTCGCACTCTTGTCGCGCTGTATAGCTTTCCATTGTCTCTTGCGCTCTTACTGCACTCTTATTGCGCTTGCCATCACTCAGGATTGTTTATTGCGCTCTTATGGAGCTCTATAACTTGCCATTGTTTACTGCGCTCTTATCGCTCTCTTTAGCTCACCATTGTTTATTGCGCTCTTTAGCTCACCATTGTTTATTGCGATCTATAGCTTGTCATTGTTTGTCACACTCTTGTTGCGCTCTAAAGCTTTCCATTGTCTCTTATTGCGCTCTTATTGCAGACTTATTGTGCTCTATAGCTCGCCATCACTCGCCATTGCTTATCGCCTCTTATCACGCTCTTATTCTCTATAGCTTGCCATTGTTTATTGCGCTCTTATTGCGCTCTTATTGGGCTCTTATTGCGCCATTGTTTGTTGCACTCTATACCTCGCCATTGTTGCGCTCTTATTGCGCACTTATGCTCTATAGCCTGCCATTGTTTCTTGCGCTCTTTTTGCGCTTTTTTTGCGCTCTATAGCTTGCCATCACTCACCATTGTTTATCGTGCTGTTATTGCACGCTGTAGCTTGCCATTGTTTATCATGCTCTTATCGCGCTTTTATGCTCTATAGCTTGCCACTGTTTGTTGCGCTCGTGTTGCGCTCTATAGCTCGCCATTGTTGCACTCTATAGCTTGCCATTGTTTGTTGCGCTCGTGTTGCGCTCTATAGCTCGCCATTGTTTGTTGCACTCTATAGCTTGCCATCTCTCACAATTTTTTATCGCGCTCTTATGGAGCTCTAACTTGCCATTGTTTATTGTGCTCTTATGGCACTCTACATCACTCGCCATTGTTCATCGTGTTTTTATCGCACTCTTATGCTCTATAGCTTGCCATTGTTTGTTGCGCTTTTATTGCGCTCTTATTGAGCTCTATAGCTTTCCATCACTCACAATTCTTTATCGTGCTCTTATGGAGCTCTATAACTTGCCATTGTTTATTGCGCTCTATAGCTCGCCATTGTTTATTGCGCTCTTATGCTCTATAGCTTGCCTATGTTTGTTGCGCTCTTGTTGCGTTTGTTGCACTTTTGTTGCGCTTTTGTTGCGCTCTTGTTGTGCTCTTATTGCGCTCTTGTTGCCCTCTTATTGCCCTCTTATTGCCCTCTTATTGCCCTCTTATTGCGCTCCATAGCTTGCCATCACTCACCATTGTTTATTGCGCTCTAAATCGCCATTGTTTATCGTGCTCTTATGGCACCGCCATCACTCGCCATTGTTGCGCTCTTGTTGCGCTCTAATTGCACTCTATAGCTCGCCATTTTGTTGCGCTCTATAGGTCACCATCACTCACTATTCTTTATCGTGCTCTTATGAAGCTCTATAGCTTGCCATTGTATATCGCGCTCTTGTTGCACTCTATAGCTCGCCATCACTCACAATTGTTAATTGCGCTCTTATGGAGCTCTAACTTGCCATTGTTTATTGTGCCCTCTATGGCTCATCATTGTTTATCGCGCTCTATAGCTTGTCATTGTTTATTGCACTCTTGTTGCGCTCTAAAGCTTTCCATTGTCTCTTGCACTCTTATTGCGCTCGCCATTACTCACCATTGTTTATTGCGCTCTTATTGCGCTCTTATTGCGCTCTTATTGCGCTCTTATTGCGCTCTTATTGCGGTCTATAACTCGCCATTGTTTATTGTGGTATTATCACGCTCTATAGCTCGCCATTGCTTATCGCGCTCTTATCGCGCTCTTATGGTCTATAACTTGCCATTGTTTATCGCGCTCGTATTGTGCTCTTATTGTGCTCTTATTGTGCTCTTATTGTGCTCTTATTGTGCTCTTATTGTGCTCTTATTGTGCTCTTATTGTGCTCTTATTGTGCTCTTATTGTGCTCTTATTGGGCTCTATAGCTCGCCACTACTCCACAATTGTTTATTGTGCTCTTGTCGTGCTCTATAACTCGCCGTTGTTTCTCGTGCTTTTATGGTGCTCTACATCACTTGCCATCACTTGCCATTGTTTATCGCGCTCTTATGGAGCTCTATAACTTGCCATTGTTTGTTGCGCTCTAAAGCTTTCCATTGTCTCTTGCGCTCTTATTGCGCTCTTTTTGCGCTCGCCATCACTCGCCATTGTTTATTGTGCTCTTATGAAGCTCTATAACTTGCCATTTTGTATTGTGCTATTATCGTGCTCTATAGCTCGCCATTGCTTATCGCGCTCTTATCACACTCTAAATCGCCATTGTTTATTGTGCTCTTATGGCACCGCCATCACTTGCCATTGTTGCGCTCTTGTTGCGCTCTTGTTGTGCTCTATACCTTGCCATTGTTTATCACTCACCATTGTTTATCATGCTCTTATCGCGCTTTTATGCTCTATAGCTTGCCACTGTTTGTTGCGCTCGTGTTGCGCTCTATAGCTCGCCATTGTTGCACTCTATAGCTTGCCATTGTTTGTTGTGCTCGTGTTGCGCTCTATAGCTCGCCATCACTCGCCACTGTTTGTTGCGCTCTAAATCGCTATTGTTTATCGTGCTCTTATGGCACTCGCCATCACTCGCCATTGTTTGTTGCGCTCTAAATCGCCATTGTTTATCGTGCTCTTATGGCACTCGCCATCACTCGCCATTGTTTGTTGCGCTCTTGTTGCGCTCTTGTTGCGCTCTATAGCTCGCCATCACTCACCATTGTTTATTGTGCTGTTATTGCACTCTGTAGCTTGCCATTGTTTGTCGCGCTCTATAACTCTCCATTGTTTATCGTGCTCTTATAGAGCTCTATAACTTGCCATTGTTTATTGCGTATTATCGCACTCTATAGCTTGCCATTGTTTATCCCACTCTCATTGGGCTCTCATTGGGCTCTTATTGGGCTCTTATTGGGCTCTTATTGCGCTCTTATTGCGCTCTTATTGCGCTCTTATTGCGCTCTTATGCACTATAGCCTGCCATTGTTGCACTCTTATTGCGCTCTATAGTGCGCCATTGTTTATTGCACTCTTGTTGCGCTCTATAGCTCGCCACCACTCACAATTGTTTATTGTGCTCTGATCGCGCTCTATAACTCGCCATTGTTTCTCGTGCTTTTATGGTGCTCTACATCACTTGCCATCACTCGCCATTGTTTATCATGCTCTTATTGCACTCTGTAGCTTGCCATTGTTTGTTGCACTCTTGTCACACTCTTGATGCGCTCTATAGCTTTCCATTGTCTCTTGCGCTCTTACTGTGCTCTTACTGTGCTCTTACTGTGCTCTTACTGTGCTCTTACTGTGCTCTTACTGCGCTCTTACTGTGCTCTTACTGCGCTCTTACTGCACTCTTACTGCGCTCGCCATCACTCAGGATTGTTTATTGCGCTCCTATGAAGCTCTATATCTTGCCATTGTTTATTGCGCTCTATAGCTCGCCATTGATTATCGCGCTCTTGTTGCGCTCCTATGCTCTATAGCTTGCCATTGTTTATCGCGCTCTTGTTGCGCTCTATAGCTCGCCATCACTCACCATTGTTTATTGCGCTCTTATTGCGCTCTTATTGCGCTCTAAAGCTTGCCATCACTTGCCATTGTTTATCGCGCTCTTATTGCGCTCTATAGCTTGACATCACTCTCAATTGTTTATTGTACTCGTCGCGCTCTATAACTCGCCATTGTTTATCGTGCTTTAATGGTGCTCTTCATCACTTTACATCACTCGCCATTGTTTATCACGCTCTTATTGCACTCTGCAGCTTGCCATTGCTTGTTGCACTCTTGTCGTGCTCTATAGCTTTCCATTGTCTCTTACGCTCTTACTGCACTCTTATTGCGCTCGCCATCACTCGCCATTGTTTATTGCGCTTTTATGGAGCTCTATAACTTGCCATTGTTTATTGCGCTCTTATTGCGCCATTGTTTGTTGCACTCTATACCTCACCATTGTTGCGCTCTTATGCGCTATAGCCTGCCATTGTTTTTTGCGCTCTTTTTGCGCTCTATAGCTTGCCATCACTTACCATTGTTTATCGTGCTGTTATTGCACGCTGTAGCTTGCCATTGTTTATCGTGCTCTTATCGCATTTTTATGCTCTATAGCTTGCCATTGTTTGTTGCGCTCTTGTCGCGCTCTATAGCTTTCCATTGTCTCTTACGCTCTTACTGCACTCTTATTGCGCTCGCCATCACTCGCCATTGTTTATTGCGCTCTTATGGAGCGCTAACTTGCCATTGTTTGTGCTCTTATGGCACTCTACATCACTCGCAATTGTTCATCGTGCTTTTATCGCGCTCTTATGCTCTATAGCTTGCCATTGTTTGTTGCGCTTTTATTGCGCTGTTATTGAGCTCTATAGCTTTCCATCACTCACAATTCTTTATCGTGCTCTTATGGAGCTCTATAACTTGCCATTGTTTATTGCACTCTATAGCTCGCCATTGTTTATTGCGCTCTTATTGCGCTCTTATGCTCTATAGCTTGCCCATGTTTGTTGCGCTCTTGTTGTGATCTACAGCTCGCCTTCACTCACCATTGTTTATCGTGCTGCTATTGCACTCTGAAGCTTGCCATTGTTTGTTGAGCTCTTGCTGTGCACCTATGTTTGTTGTGCTCTATCACTTGCTCTTATTGCGCTCTTGTTGCGCTCTTGTTGCGCTCTTGTTGCGCTCTTGTTGCACTCTTGTTGCTTGCCATTGTTTATTGTGCTCTATAGCTTGCCATTGTTTATTGTGCTCTATAGCTTGCCATTGTTTGTTGTGCTCTATAGCTCGCCATTGCGCTCTTGTTGCGCTCTTATGCTCTATAGCTCGCCATTGTTTGTTGCACTTTTGTTGCACTCTTGTTGCGCTCTACAGCTCGCCATCACTCACCATTGTTTATCGTGCTCTTATGGAGGTCTATAACTTGCCATTGTTTATTGCACTCTATAGCTCGTCATTGCGCTCTTGCTGCGCACCATTGTTTCTGGCGCTCTATAGCTTGCCATTGTTTGTTGCACGCTATAGCTTGACATTGTTTGTTGCGCTCTATAGCTTGCCATTGTTTGTTGCGCTCTATAGCTTGCCATTGTTTGTTGCGCTCTATAGCTTGCCATTGTTTGTTGCACTTTTGTTGCACTCTTGTTGCGCTCTACAGCTCGCCATCACTCACCATTGTTTATCGCACTCTTATGGAGCTCTATAACTTGCCATTGTTTAATGTGCTCTTATCGCGCTCTTATGCTCTATAGCTTGCCATTGTTAATTGCGCTCTATAGCTCACCATTGTTTGTTGCGCTTTTGTTGCATTCTTGTTGCGCTCTACAGCTCGCCATTGTTTGATGCCCTCTTGTTGCGCTTTATAGCTTGCTATTGTTGGTTGCGCTCTATAGCACCCCATTGTTTATTGTGCTCTATAGCTCTTGTTGCACTCTTGTTGCGCTCTATAGCTTGCCATTGTTTGTTGTGCTCTATAGCTTGCCATTGTTGTGCTCTATAGCTTGCCATTGTTTGTTGTGCTCTATAGCTTGCCATTGTTGTGCTCTATAGCTTGCCATTGTTTGTTGTGCTCTATAGCTTGCCATTGTTTGTTGTGCTCTATAGCTTGCCATTGTTTGTTGTGCTCTATAGCTCGTTATTGCGCTCTTGTTGCGCTCTATAGCTTGCCATTGTTTGTTGCGGTCTTGTTGCGCTCTATACCTTGCCATTGTTTGTTGCTGTCTTGTTGCGCTGTATAACTTGCCATTGTTTGTTGCGCTCTATAGCTTGCCATTGTTTGTTGCGCTCTATAGCTTGCCATTGTTTGTTACGCTCTATAGCTTGCCATTGTTTGTTGCGCTCTATAGCTTGCCATTGTTTGTTGCGCTCTATAGCTTGCCATTGTTTGTTGCGCTCTATAGCTTTCCATTGTTTGATGCGCTCTAGCTTGCCATTGTTTGTTGCGCTCTATAGCTTGCCATTGCTTGTCGTGCTCTTATGGCACTCTACATCACTCGCCATTGTTCATCATGCTCTTGTTGCGCTCTTAAGCTTGCCATCACTGGCCATTGTTTATCGTGCTTTTATGGCACTCTACATTACTTGCCATCACTCACCATTGTTTATCACGCTCTTATTGCGCTCTACAGCTCGCCATTTTGTCGCGCTCTTGTTGACCATCACTCACCATTGTATATTGCGCTCTTATGGATTTCTCTAACTTGCCGTTGTTTATTGCGCTCTTATTGCGCTCTATAGCTCGCCATTGTTTATCCCGCTCTATTTGCGCTCTATAGCTCGCCATTGTTTATTGCGCTCTATAGCTTGTCATAGTTGCGCTCTTATTGCGCTCGCCATCACTCACCATTGTTTATTGCGCTCTTATTAGCTTGCCATTGTTTATCGCGCCCTTATCGCGCCCTTATCGCGCCCTTATCGCGCCCTTATCAGCTTGCCATTGTTTATTGCGCTCTAATTGCACTCTATAGCTCGCCATTGTTTGTTGCGCTCTTCTTGCACTCTATAGCTTTCCATTGTCTATGGCGCTCTTGTTGCGCTCGCCATTACTCCCCATTGTTTATTGTGCTCTTGTTGCGCTCTATAGCTCACCATTGTTTATCCCACTCTAATTGCACTCTATAGCTTGTCATCTTTGCGCTCTTATTGCGCTCGCCATCAGGCACCATTGTTTATTGTGCTCTTATCGTGCTCTATAGCTCTCCATTGTTTATCCCGCTCTAATTGCGCTCTATAGCTCGCCATTGTTTATTGCTCTCTATAGCTTGTCATAGTTGCGCTCTTATTGCGCTCGCCATCACTCACCATTGTTTATTGCGCTCTATAGCTTGCCATTGTTTATCGCGCTCTTGTTGCGCTCTTATTGCGCTCTTATTGGCTTGCCATTGTTTATTGCGCTCTTATTGCGCTCTATAGCTCGCCATTGTTTGCTGCGCTCTATAGCTTTCCATTATCTATGGCGCTCTGGTTGTGCTCACCATCACTCCCCATTGTTGTGCTCTTGTTGCGCTCTATAGCTCACCATTGTTTATCGAGATTTTATTGCGCTATTATTGCACTCATATAGAGCGCAATAAACAATGGCGAGCTATAGTCGCCATCACTCACCATTGTTTATCGCGCTCTTATCGCAGTCTATAGCTCGCCATCACTCACCATTGTTTATTGCGCTCTTATTGCGCTCTTATTGCGCTCTTATTGCGCTCTTATTGCGCTCTTATTGCAGACTTATTGCTCTCTAGCTGGCCATTGTTTATTGCGCTCTATAGCTCGCCATGACTCGCCATTGTTTATTGCGCTCTATAGCTCGCCATCACTCGCCATTGTTTATTGTGCTCTATAGCTCGACATCACTCGCCATTGTTTATTGTGCTCTATAGCTCGCCATCACTCTCCATTGTTTATTGCCGACTTATTGCCGACTTATTGCCGACTTATTGCGCTCTATAGCTCGCCGTCGCTCACCATTGTTTATTGCGCTCTATAGCTCGCCGTCGTTCGCCATTGTTTATTGCGCTCTATAGCTCACCGTCACTCGCCATTGTTTATCGCGCTCTTGTTGCGCTCTTCAGCTTGCCATCACTCACCATTGTTTATCGTGCTGTTATTGCACTCAATAGCTTGCCATTGTTTGTTATGCTCTATAGCTTGGCATTGTTTGTTGCGCTCTATAGATTGGCATTGTTTGTTGGGCTCTATAGCTCGCCATTGTTTATTGCACTCTATAGCTCGCCATTGTTTATTGCATTCTCTATAGCTCGCCATTGTTTATTGCCCTCTTATTGCCCTCTATAGCTCGCCATTGTTTGTTGCGCTCTTATTGCGCTCTATAGCTTTCCATTGTCTATGGCGCTCTTGTTGCGCTCGCCATCACTCCCCATTGTTTATCGCGCTCTTATCGCGCTCTTATTGCGCTCTTATTGCGCTCGCCATTGTTTATTGCGCTCTATAGGTCGCCATCACTTACAATTGTTTATTGCGCTCTTATTGCGCTCTTAAGCTTGCCATCACTTGCCATTGTTTATCTCGCTCTATAGCTCGCCATTGTTGATCGTGCTTTTATGGTGCTCTACCTCACTTGCCATCACTTGCCATTTGTTTATCACTCTTATTGCACTCTGTAGCTTGCCATTGTTTGTTGCGCTCTATAGCTTGCCATTGTTTGTTGCGCTCTATAGCTTGCCATTCTTTGTTGCGCTCTATAGCTTGCCATTCTTTATCGCGCTCTTGTTGCGCTCTATAGCTTTCCATTGTCTATTGCGCTCTTATTGCGCTCTTATTGCGCTCTATAGCTCGCCATCGCTCGCCATTGTTTATCGCGCTCTATAGCTCGCCATCGCTCGCCATTGTTTATCGCACTCTATAGCTCGCCATTGTTTATCGCGCTCTATAGCTCGCCATCGCTCGTCATTCTTTATTGCGCTCTTGTTGCGCTCTGTAGCTTGCCATTGTTTGTTGCGCTCTATAGCTTGCCATTGTTTGTTGCGCTCTATAGCTTGCCATTGTTTGTTGCGCTCTACAGCTTGCCATTGTTTGTTGCACTCTATAGCTCGTCATTGTTTATTGCCCTCTTATTGCCCTCTATAGCTTGCCATTGTTGCGCTCTATAGCTCATCATTTATTGTGCTCTACAGCTTGCCATTGTTTATTGCACTCTACAGCTCGCCATTGTGTATTGCACTATATAGCTCATCATTGTTCATTGCCCTCTTTTTGCCCTCTTTTTGCCCTCTTTTTGCCCTCTTTTTGCCCTCTTTTTGCCCTCTTTTTGCCCTCTTATTGCCCTCTTATTGCCCTTTTATTGCCCTCTTATTGCCCTCTATAGCTCGCCATTGTTTGTAGCGCTCTTATTGCGCTCTATAGCTTTCTATTGTCTATGGCGCTCTTGTTGTGCTCGCCATCACTCCCCATTGTTTATTGTGCTCTTGTTGCGCTCCATAGCTCACCATTGTTTATCGAGCTCTTATTGCGCTCTATAGCTCGCCCTCACTCACCATTGTTTATTGCGCTCTTATTGCGCTCTATAGCTCGCCATCGCTCGCCATTGTTTATTGCGCTCTATAGCTCGCCATCACTCGCCATTCTTTATCGCGCTCTTGTTGCACTCTATAGCTTGCCATTGTCTATTGCACTTTTATTGCGCTCTTATTGCGCTCTATAGCTTGCCATCGCTCGCCATTGTTTATTGCGCTCTATTGCTCGCCATCGCTTGCCATTGTTTATCGCGCTCTATAGCTCGCCATCGCTCGCCATTGTTTATCGCGCTCTATAGCTCGCCATCGCTCGCCATTGTTTATCGCGCTCTATAGCTCGCCATCGCTCGCCATTGTTTATCGCGCTCTATAGCTCGCCATTGTTTATCGCGCTCTATAGCTCGCCATCGCTCGCCATTCTTTATTGCGCTCTTGTTGCGCTCTATAGCTTGCCATTGTTTGTTGCGCTCTATAGCTTGCCATTGTTTGTTGCGCTCTACAGCTTGCCATTGTTTGTTGCACTCTATAGCTCGTCATTGTTTATTGCCCTCTTATTGCCCTCTTATTGCCCTCTTATTGTCCTCTATAGCTTGTCATTGTTTG
>JARQOC010002113.1:0-29757 GCA_033576535.1 Allobates femoralis
GTTTTTTATTTTTTTTTGGGGATGAAAACTGCCCCATAAAGTTTGGGGTTGGGGGCCCAACTGATTTCCCGGTACGGGGTGTCTCTACTTCTTTGTTCCATAGCTTAAATTAGGTGCCCCAAAAAAGCTGATTTCAGTGCGGGGGTTGTTGAGTGTTAATTTGATGGCGGGATGAAATGATTAAAGTGTTCATGGAACATCTTAAGTTGTTGCTCAAAAAAACGGGTCCCGGGGATGATTAAAATGTCATCAATATAATGGAAATTTAAGGGCCAGAGGCCTGTTTGGGACAAGAGGATAAAAAGTCCTCCCCAAAGTTTTGGCCATGAAAATATTTGCATATTGTGGTGCCATTTTGTTTCCCCTTTGCTGTGCCAGTCAATTTGTAAATATATTTTTCACAAATGTAAAATAGTTGAACAGTTTTGAACGGGCAAAAATTTTTTGGGACACATGGGATTTGTGGGCAAACAGAAAGGGTTTAATTGCATAAATGCAAAAGGATGAAACTGCTGGGTAGAAAGACAAACAGTGGACCTTTTTTCCCCACTTATCAGCAGGGCCCTGGGGCCCTTTATTTTTTTAAGTAAATTTATCTCTTCCCAAAGTGTGCACCCCAAAGTTTCTGTGGCTTCAATGAAAAAAAAAAAATCAGTAGTTACTGGGGGCAACAAGATTAGCCCCATTTAAATTTTTCCCAAAAAAGGGGCCCCTTTCGCCACGGGGTGAAGACAATTGTGCAGCCTTCAGTGCTTGAAAAGAAATACCTCATCAATTATCAAACCAAAGGGCTGGGGCCCTATTTTTTAACCCAAACATTAAATTTTTTGCCAGTGCAAAGCAGCTCGGTGGGTTCATTAAAAAAAAAATTTAAAAATTTGTGATCAATGTGCATTTTAGAAAATTTGGTGCGCTGTGGTTGGGTCTTGGGTCAAAACTTAGGTGTGAGGGTCAACCACGTAAAGAAAGGGTGTTTCAGGCCCATATACTTTAATAAAGGCCCGGGACTGATTTACACCATTTGTGTTACAATACCCTTTGTATCACTCTTAAAAAAGTTCTTTTTAAAGGCCCTGATGGATGAGGTGATTGGGGGAGGAAGAAAAAGGGGGCATTTTACATCGTCCCGGGTTGTGGGCTACACAAAGTCTACAAAAATGGTTTTTCTGTCCCCCAAAAGCAGGAATATACGAAAAATTTTTCCAGCCAGGGAAATTTTTGGAGGGAAAAGAAAAAACAAACCGTCTTCACAGTGGGGGGAGAAATAAAAACCCCTTTTAAATCATTTCCCTATCCACATTTGTTTTTTGGGGAGTTGGCCTGCTCTTATCCCTATTTTTGTTTCCCTGTTGCAACCCTAGCGCTTACTATGATCATTTATACACCATTATTGTGCACTGAATTTTTGTGCATTGAACAATGGTGTTCAGAGTTTTGGGTCAAGTTTGGATCCCAAATCAATTTTTCAAAGTTTGGTCCAACCAGTTGAACTTAAACATTCATCATCTCATCACTATCCATAAATTGTATGATAATTGGGTGATGTAATTCAAGATAACAAATTGTCCTGCAAAACAAACCCTCATCCACCTATGTCGATAGAAAAATAAAAAAGTCACGGGTCTTGGAGAAGGGGAGGAAAAAATGGGAACACAAAATCAATCATTGGCTGTGAGGGCAGTGGCTTGAAGGTATCCTGTCTTAGTAACCAGATATAATAAAATTTAGCAAATTTCCAAACAGCACAAAGGAAAATAAAAACATAGATTCTTTAGTAGTATCATGGTTAGGAAAACAAATTTGATGTGCAGTATATTGTTAAAATGACTAATAAGATATTAAATATAATATTAATCATTAATCTAATGATAATAGTATAGGATATTTATTGTACATTTACGATACAACAGCAGCAAATGCAATAGGTATACAAAAACATTTAGGTCACTTGTGTGTATAACATACTGTTCATCTGCCAATGTATTCAATCTCTAGGCAGTAAAAGAAAACATTACTGAGTCAATTTAACATGAATGTATAAAGAGTTAACAGCTGTGAATAATATGTATTGAGAGCGGGAGATCGACTAGAGTAAACCACAAGGACAAATTAACCAGTTTGTAGAGGCATGTATGTAGTTTGGTCATGCCCTTGGAAAGCCAATTGCATTTTAATGTACCATCAGTTTCGTCCTCATGGACAATAGTGAGTGCTTTTTATTGGTGTAAATGGAGATGGTCAAGTGTTTTTATTCCTGTTAGTCTTGCCTCTTGTGGCCTCCATTAGAGGTTTTATCTTTAAAATCTCTAAATTTAGAAATCTGCTGATAAATCTACTCATCAATTGGTAAAGTTGTTTGCCTACTGTTGGATATATATAGCAATATACAGTATGCAATTCACTTGTGATTTAAATATTAATAGATATAAGTCAATTGGCATGTAAAATACCATTGAGAGGTCTATGGAAACAGATCTTTAATGATAGAGAGTATAAAATAATATTCAGGTGCATCACAGTAAATTTGAAGATCATCAAAAAGATCATTTATTTCAGTGATTCAATACATAAAGTGTAACATTTATTATATAGAGTCATTTATAAAAAAAGTGATCTATTTCAAGTGTTTATTTATGTAAATGTTGATTATGGCTTATAACCAATGAAAACCCAGAGTCATATCTCAGAAAACTAGAATAGTATATAAGACCAACTGAAAAAATGATTTTAAACTCATAAATGTTTGCCTAATGAAAAGTATGTACGTAAATGCACTCAATACTTGGTCGGGGCTCCTTTTGCATGAATTAATGCTTCAGTGGGTTGGAGGCAATCAGCCTGTGGCACTGCTGAGGTGTAATGGAAGCCCAGGTTCCTTGATAGCAGCCTTCAGCTCGTCTGCATTGTTGGGTCTTGGTGTCTCTCATCTTCCTGTTGACAATATTCCATAGATTCTCTATGGGGTTTAGGGCAGGCGAGTTTGTTGGCCAATCAAACTGTGATAATATGGTTAGTAAACCAGGTATTGGTACTTTCGGCAGCATGGAGAGGTGCCAAGTCCTCCCTAGAAAATGAAATCTGCATCTCCAAAAGCTTGTCAGCAGAGGGAAGCATTAAGTGCTCTAAAAGTTGCTGGTAGCGGCAGCGCTGACTTTGGTCTTGTTTAAAACACAGTGGACCTACACCAGCAGATGACATGGCTCCCCAAACCATCAGTGATTGTAAAACTGCCACTAGACCTCAAGCAGCTTGGATTGTGGCCTCTTCACTCGCCCACCAAAACCTTGGGCCCTTGATTTCCAAATAAAATGAAAAATTTACTTCATCTGAAAACAACACTTTGGACTGCTTCTGGATATCTGTCAATGTCAGAGTCTTCCCATGATTGTGTAGCCTATGAACCAGACTAAGACACATTTTAAATGTTATTAAGTCTTTGAAGGTGGTTTTTTTGTGTAATTATTTAAAATTTTCTGAAATAATGACTTTTGTGTTTCATTGGTGTAATAATTATAAGATTAACAGTAGAAAACATTGAAATAGATAAACTCGTTGTAATGACTCTATAATATGTGTTTCACTTTTGTATTGAATTACTGAAATAAATAATCTTTTTGTGATAATTCTAATTTAAATTGAGATGCCCCTGTTTATACGGTTATAAAATGGCTATTCCTCATTTTTTTCATTAAGTAAAAATTTTCAGTGTTTCCCAGCTCCAAAAAGACATTTTTGAAATGTTATGTTCATTGTGCTCCAGTGCAAATTCCAATAATTTCCTTCTTGACAACTGGGAAATAAAGATAAGAGAAATTTAAGATTCAAAATCATCAGTTTGGTGATTTTTTTTTAAATGTTACTCCAAATTATAAGCACTTCAATATCTGCAAAGGTTTGGAAAAAATTTTTTGACACTCAATATTAAAAGCCAAGACCAAGAAAGACAATTTGGGTAAGATTGTTAAAGGGTTTTCTCAAAAAAGGCAGTAACAGTTTTTGCTAAAACAAACAAATTTTATACGTTTTCAAGAATAGTTTAATCTGTGCATGTGTAATCTTATAGAAGGCAAATTGAAAAAATATTTTTTCAGTGTCAAATAAGATTTCAGATCTTAACTTGAGTATGCCTTTCTGTCATGTGCCATTATCACCACTATCACAAATTGAGAGGGGCGGGAAATCCTTAAATTGAGACACCTTTGTTTATTACTCTGGTATATCATTATCACAGAAGCCATATTTTCGGAAAATGTTCAAAGTTGCATGTGCAGTCGTTGGGAAAAAAATGATGACTGGAATAACAGCAATAGGGTTGCACATTGTTGTTAAATTGTCAGATTAGAAGAATGGCATGTAGTGAGTCAGCATCAACTGTCCACATAGCCATTACATGATGTTTTGCATGACACTGGGCTATGAGCCAGACATCCAGCTAGACATGTTACATTTAATTAATCCACTATTTTCAAGGGGAGAGCTAGACAGCATTGTTGGAGACTGGAATGGAGGTCTTTTTTGACTCCCCAAGCAGGGGTACTCAGATTTTCGGAAAGCTGTTTGAGGGGAGTTCTCACAGGAGGTCGGTGCCCGAGTCTTTTGGCCCCGGTGGTCACTGAAAAAATGTGGAAATAAAATAATAAAATGGATTGTTCGTGACGCCACTTGCAGTATCTAGCGTGCTGTCAGACCTCCGGAGATGATGGTATTGCAGCTAGTTGGTCTTGCTCCCTGCAGGTGGAGCGGATCCCGGGCAGAGTTGCTGCTGTGCTGGTTGTCGTGGTTTGCAGCTCTGTAAACTTAACAGGAATAAGCAATGGAGGGTTTCTTTGCTCTGCATGGGTGTTTACTGGTTCGCTTCATAAAACACAGTTCAATAACAGGTTAACAGTCACACACAGTCACTGGTAGCTGGCCTGGGTAGTGACCAATGAATGGGGTGTCTGAATGTGGCTTTACGAGCGTGTCCTCTAAACCTCTTTCTCTATCCTGTTGTGGTATAGACTGGCTGGCTTGAAACCTGGCCTGGCCTTCTTGGTCCTTTCCTGCTGTCTTAACATGGGTAAGAACCTCTCCTGATTACCGCTACCCCTGTGGCTTCACGTGAGTCCTGGCTCTTAGCGTTAGTGAGCTTTGTTGTTGCAGATGGCCCAGAGGCTAAACTCTCCAGGGTCCGACCGGTGTTGGCGGCTCAGAGTTGAACTTGCCCGTACCGCTCCCGGAGCCGGTTCTCCGCTGTGGACTAGGATTCCCCCAGACCTGTTACTGTACGGTCTGGCACTGGGTTTCCTCCTTCTGCCTGGGTCAACACTCTTTCTGGGTGCCCTTTCTGTGCTTTCCTTGAAGGGTCTTCCTAAGACATACTCGTATTCTGTTCTACTGCTGTTCTTCTTCCCGTTCTGACTTCCGCCTTCCAAAACCACTCTTATAACCTCCCCCGGGACCAGTTACCTAGGTAACAGGTTGAACTAGTTGGTCCCCTGAAGTCCCCTAAGTGTGTGGATGCAGGGTTGCCACATATTAACCTCCCCCTTCGCTTCCACAGGGATAACGTACACGCTCGTCTGGGTGCAGTACCCTTTAGTGGCCCACCGACTAGTGGGGTGCCACATTCCCCTTGGTGAAATACACTTGTCCGCAAGTGTCTCTACCCTTTACCGATACAAGAGTAATTTTTATATTTTTGTCATAACATAACTGGATAACATTTTTATTGACATAGTGCTATTCTTCCTTTATGGGAGGGTCATCATCTTAAACATTGCAAAACTATTTAACTGGTCATCGGCCCAACGGGACCGGTACTGACTTGCAGACCCAGCAGCAATTGTCCTTGCACTTTACACAGCGTCCTTTATCACCGCTAGGCTGCTTCAAGGCACACATTAAGTTTCAAACGAAAGTTCACACAAAAAGTCCTCATTATTGTTCAGGAGTTCTCTAGAGCATAAGCAACTATTTACAGGACTGGTGTAACATAATGTTTAAATCTTATGCACCCGCAGGGCGTACCACCCGCTGTGTCCTGCATGTCTTTCATAACTGACCTGGTCATTTCTGTACAGGTCTCGGTCCGAGTGGCCCCTAGGGAGGTGAGGCTCAACAGCATGTCGACCAACAGAAACCTCCTCATAAAGGCCTTCCTCCCGCACAAACCTCCACCCGCTGTCCAGGTTAAACGTGGTCACTAAACTGTGTGCAGAATTATTAGGCAAATTAGTATTTTGATCACATGATACTTTTTATGCATGTTGTCCTACTCCAAGCTATATATGCTTGAGATTCAATTACCAATTAAGTAAATCAGGTGATGTGCATCTCTGTAATGAGGAGGGGTGTGGTGTAATGACATCAACACCCTGTATAAGGTGTGCTTAATTATTAGGCAAATGCTTTTCCTTAGGCAAAACGGATCAGAAGAGAGATTTGAAGAGCTCTGAAAAGTCCAAAATTGTGAGATGTCTTGCAGAAGGATGCAGCAGTCTTGAAATTGCCAAACGTTTGAAGCATGATCACCAAACAATCAAGTATTTCATGGCAAACAGCCAACAGGGTCGCAAGAAACGTGTTGGGTAAAAAAAGGCGCAAAATAATTGCCCATGAATTGAGGAAAATCAAGAGTGAAGCTGCCAAGATGCCATCTGCCACCAGTTTTGCCATATTTCAGAGCTGCAACGTTACTGGAGTATCAAAAATCACAAGATGTGCTACACTCAGAGATATGGCCAAGGTAAGGGAGACTGAAAAACGACCACCTTTGAACAAGAAACATAAGATAAAAACATCTAGACTTGGCCAAGAAGTATCTTATGACTGATTTTTCAAACGTTTTATGGACTGATGAAATGGGTGCTCTTGAGGGGCCCGAGGTTGAACATTTAAAGGGCAGAGAGCTCCACTCCAACTCAGCGCCACTGGTGGAGGGGGGGTACTGGGTATGGGTGGTATCATCAAAGAAAACTTGTGGCCCTTTTCAGTTTGGGATGGAGTAAAGCTCAACTCCCAGAACCTTCTGCCATTTTGGAAGACAAGTCTTCAAGCTGGTCGGAAAAAATGGGATCATTAAGGGAAAATGTTTTCATGCAGGACAATGCTCCATCACATGTTTCAACTACTCCAAACGTAACTGCCCAGAAAAGGTCAAAAAGAAGAAAAATAATGACATCCCCCCTTGTTCACCTGATCTGAACCCAAGAGAACCCCTGGGGGCCCCTCCAAAAATGTAAAGATCTAAGGGAGGGAAAAAGTACCCCTTGGGAACAGTTCTTGGAGGCTGTGGTGACGCTGCACGCAATGTTGATCTTTAAACTGATCAAGAAACTGACAGATTTTGGATGGAAGGGCTGTTGAGTGTAAAACATATGAACGTGGTATTTGGTCACTAATTTTTTTGTGTTGTTTTTTTTTGCATGTCAGAATGTTTTTTTTCTAAATTTTGTGTAGTTATTTTGGGTTTTTCCTGGGAAAAAAAAAGTGAGATGGGAATATTTGGTTTTTTAAGTTGCCTAAAAAATTTTTGCCAGTAAGGGTCCCTTTACCGCCGCCACACAGGATGGATACAACCCCTACAGCTACAAAGTAGCTTGTCGACCAATATCCCCGGGGGAGTAAGCGGCGTCTGAAGACGGGAGACAAGGGGCTACAGTCCTCTGTATCCGTGCATCCCCAAAACCCTTTTGGGCAACATCGCCGATTGTAGCGGCGTATCGGCGTGTAAAGAAGTACAAAAGGGGAAACTTGGACACCCGGGGATGTAGTGCAATGTGGCTAAGGCGTCACCCATGTGCGTGTCCCGGCCCCTTCAGCGTCTTTGGTGGAAGATGCTCGTTTCGTTGGCCCTTCCCTCACAGCCCTCCATCTTGGATGGTTTCCCCTTCAGCACAAACAATCCCCCTTTTATGCACGATAAATAGTAGTACAATTCGGGGAAACACACACTTAAACGTAAAATCATAAATGGCCCATATTACTTACATGTACTCATACAACATGAAAAGAAAATGCGGGACACAGCGACAAGTGTTTGACAAAACCCTCTGGTTTTATTGCACACACTGCCTTAAAAAGTGTTCCGGGTTGGCAGGCCGCAGCGCGCACACAGTGCACAAAACCCCCAACCACATCGGGGGAATACCCAGTGCAGTCGGAGCCGTGTTTACGGCTGCACTGGGGGGTCTGCTGCAGTGGGGGCCCAAAAAGTGTGTCGGCCGAGTCTGGGGTTTTGGGGCCTACTTAAAAAGGTGCGTCACCCCCACCGGTCGTAATGACTCATGACTTTGGGTTTCTTTTTCACTCTCCTGCAAGGTGCCCCCCGCCCTGCCACCCCCTAGCAGCAGGGGGCAGCCGTCCCACCGCCCCGCACAGGGGGGGAGGCGGAGCTGTCATCTCATTGATCTTGTACCGTCGGGACTATTGGGGCCCCATCACCACCGCCACCCCAGGCGCGAAATCGGTACCCTTTGCGGGGGGATCAGCGGGCCCTGCTTGCAAACGGGGGGGAAGAGGAAGTAAAAGCGATAAAAAAAAAGATCGCTGCTTGAAGCACAAATGCCCGGGTGATATGGCTCCGTGCCGGTTTTGGGCGGGCTGCGTTGGTGAGTAATTGTTGCCCCAAAAACCACACCCCCACATGTGCATGTCCCCAATACACAAAAAATAAAGGAAACATATCAAAAAGGGACAGTGGGGCCTACACAATAAAAACACATCTTCACATGTTGTGTCCCAGTCAGCCCTAAAAAGGGCCCTCACACCACAGTACATCATACAACTGAGTGTATCATCCGCATCCCCCTGGTTGATGCTAAAAAAACTGGGGTCACACACAAGAATTGCCCACAATTTTTGCACATCTTGTTTGCATCAAATCATGGTCATTTTTGACATTTGGAGACAGCCTAAAAAAGGAAACAATGTGTCCATGTTTCACTGAAACCCCAGAGATCTGTCAAAAATATCTGGCCCCACAAAACTGTGTGTGTGTGCCCCAGCCATGCCGTCAAAAAATACCCACACAAGCTTTTTGTGGGACAACAATTGTAGGCATGATTATTACGTCTTTTATTTCAAAATTTCAACAAATGCTAATCCTCTAAAAAAGAAGGGCCCCATGCCCCACCCCCAGGGGGGCCCCCATCAAAAAACCCCCCCACATCACCCTCAAGGGGCCCCCTTGCCCCCGGGGTCAACACCTTCCCGGGCCCAGGACCAGACGTCCCGTCACCCACCGGGACAGGGAGTGGAGGACCAGTCCGCACCTGGCGCCCGCTGGGTGTGACCAGCGTCCCCATCGCCTGGCTGCTGAGGAACACATCATCCCCAAAAGGGGAGGGCGAGGAGCAGCAATCCCTGGCGGCCCGGGGAGTCTTGCCCCGTACCCCTGACCCTGTTACCCTGAACCCAAAATTGGGGCCCACGGAGCCCCACCCCGGGAGTAACACCAGCTCCCACTTTTCCCCCAGCTCATGGCGAGTCCTGGGGTGACCAGCCCCCACACAGGACTAGGGTGGTAAGGTGTTATTTTTGCCACACACACCCTGCACATGTTGCTTCAATTTCTTTCTGGGGCCAAAAATTTATGTAAAAAAGAAAAACCATTTTGGTTTTCCCCTTTTTTCCCCAATGGGAACGTGCGGGTATATGGATGGAGTTGACCCCATCTCCCTCCCGTCTGATGGTGAACTGGATTTGGAGGAAAGGGGAAAGTGGATGGTTGCGGCCAGTCAGACAAACCAAGCAGTGACGAGTGTTTAAAAATTTTGTGTTTACCCCCAATACAGGTTTTGCCCTACCATGGGGAATTCATCCGGGCCCCATCGGTTTTGGGGCCCGTTTGACCACGGCTCTACAGCGTGGCCTGCAGGACCTTGGCCGCCGGGCTCAAATGCGGGCGGCCCTACCCCCAAACCCAGGTTCAACCCATGAATTTGAGGGATGTTGTATCCGGGCCAAACATGGCCCCACAAACGTTGTCCGGGTTGGACCCTAAAATTTTCACACGTTGGGGCTTGTTGCCTTGAAAAAGTGAAAATTTGGTTTGTATTTTTTTTTGGCCCCCTTTGGGCTTTTTTTCTTATGTGTCCCACAGGGGCCATCACAATGTGGCCCGGCTAGCCCATCGGGCCTACAATCCCTTACTGTCCACAATGGGCCATCACAAGTGGGGAAAAGGGCTGCCCCTCTGGCCTAAAATCCCTATACTGTCCCACTTGGGACCTCACAATTTGGGATGGCTACCCCCATCTGGCCTAACCCTTCCTTGTATGATGGAAAATTCTGTGACACAGTATGTTTCAAAAAAATGCGTTCTAACTTTGTATAGCTCCTTCAGGGCCCCTTACAAATATTTGGTGACCAAACCTCACATAACCTAATAGTGAGGCCATCCAAAAACCCTTTGTGAATGTGCTAAGACATTCAAATGAACCATGGTGTCCTGCTGAGCGAGCACTGCCCATATTGTTGGTTTGGGGAACCATTTTGGCCAAATTTCCCTTTACCCCAAAAAAACCCACACAATCCTTATTCTGAAAGAATACACAATTGTGTTAATAAATAAAATTTATTCCAGCTGGAATTTAAAATAAATTACAAATAATAAATTTTGAAGTGGAAAAAAAAATTTAAAAAAAAAAACCAAATTTTGGGCCCCAAAAAATCAATAAACAAAATATACATATAAAAACCAAATTCCTGAAATTATAAAGTCCAGACTCCCAATTTGGGCATTGGTATAGTGTCCAAATTCCCTCTTCTGGGTCTGCAATCCGCATCCCCCCCCCCCCGAGGGCAGCCCCGACCTCCCCCAGAACGTTTTGTTGAACGACGAGGGTTTGGGGGGGGATGGGGTGACTGTGGGGGGGGCCGGGTCTTCTCACGGGCCGAGATGGGGCAGTGGTAAAAGGGGGCCAAAGGTTTGTGTTGCATGGGGGAGGGGACGGGGCACCCCCATTAAAGGGGCCCCCATCCTCGGCCAGTTCGCGGAATTGGGGACCCCCTCAGAAGGATCTTCTCTGGGGGCTCCATCCCTGCATTCTTTTGCTCATGCAGAGGGCGTCGGGTCAATGGGGCCCGTTGTTCCCAACAACAGCGTCGGGCCCAGGTGCCAGCTCCGTCTCAGGGGGTGCGGGACTCGGCGGGACGGACCCCGGAGCTGGGCCGGGGCCCCGGGCCCCACATCACTTGCCGCGCCCTCCTGCCACCCCCCAGTTCAGGGGGCTGAGCATCATCAGCAACAGAATCCCGGCAATGGGCCTCCTCTTCGGGGGGCCTGTGGGGGGGGAAAAATAAAAAAAAACAACCATTGTGGAGGCAATATCAACTGTTACATTCAAACAGGACTCTATATACCACTCCCACACACAGCAACCCCAACTACCGAAGGGAAAATGAGGAAAAACACGTAAAGCAAATAAGGTTCAAGCCCAAACCCCAGTGGTTCTCCGTACACTCACCTCGAATTCCGGGGAGCTCAGAAAATAATAATTAGTTTTTTTCACGTAGCCGAAATCCAATTTGGACAGTCCCCACAACCCCTTGTACGGGGGGCTTGCGGGCCAATGACACATATTGGGCCCTTCCCATTAGGACCCCCTTTTGGTGAAATCCCCCCCTATAAATTACCTTTTAACCCACTGGCAAAAAAGCCAAACAATGTGAGACAGCACCATTTATATTTTGGGTATAGGGCTGTTGGGAAAAAAAAACCCACCGCTACTTAAAACCCTTTAAAATAACAAACCTAAAATCCCCAAGATGGGGGAAGAAGCAACTTTTGAAATAGGGCGGAAAGCATAGAATAAAAAAATTTGGGAAATCATGGAAGGAGGGCAGATAGATTGACACCCAAAGGTGTGCCGCAGAAAGGATTTAAATATGGCAAAAATTTTGGGGGGTAAGGATTTATCGAAACCACATGGAAAAAACTTGTGGCCCACACTGTCACACAATTACCAACCTCCGTGGCGCGGGGGTGGTGATCCCCCGGGTACTGGGCGCAGCAACGGGGAAGTTGGGTGTGGTCTTGAGGGGCAAACCTCCCCCAGGTAAGGGTGAAGAGGGGATGTCCCATAGGGTGGGGTGATGGTACCTCCTCTGTCCACCCCGAGCGACGACGGGGTATGAAGTGGCCCGGCAAACGCCGCCCCATGTTTTTGATCTTAAGGCCACCATGGGTGGTCCCATCTTGCCTACCTTTGGGCTCCAAGGTTTTTCCCAGACCCCAAAAAGATCTGGGGCCTCGGCCCTCGGCCCCCAATTTTTTATTCGGGCACGAGCTGCCCCACAAACATTCGTGCCGCGTTTAACCCCCGTGAGAAGGGGGTTTCCAATTCCAAGTCCCCCTTTGGCATCTGCCGATAAAAAATTAAAACCAAAAAAAACACAGTCACAACACAAGGGATACCGACATTTCAAAACTTGCCACAACATAAACTAATCATTAACTTTCTACAGTGATCACTATGCAGCTATTTTGTGGGGTGAAAAATGGCCCTGAGTGGCCCTTTTCTCAATCTCAGCCGCTACTAACTCAAACACATGTTTTCTGCCTTCAAGCCCCGGATACGGTGTCCCCTACAGTTTTTTCAAACTGATTTTTGTCCCCAATGTACCTATTGCAACACACCGGAAAACGGGGTGTGTGCGTACATCCCGTAGAGGGGGAACATGTGACCAAAACGTTTTGTGCTAACTAGTACCTGGCCAGTGTCCACAATGGTAAGGGGTCACAAATTTTAGAAAGGCGGCCTGGGTGTGTGCCAACATGCACAATTTTCGTAAAGTGCACCCAGATTCATGAGGGTGTTTCCCCCGACGTGGAAGTCCATTTTAACCTGTACCCAACATCCCGGAATGCCCCCACAATTCCCACCCCTGAAATGTTGATGTGAAGTACCCCCAAAGAAATAACAGCGTGCTCTTTCCCCTTTCCAAAAGCAGAAGGGTGACCCGGGCTTTGAGGTTTGGGGCCGACTGGATAAAATGTTATTTAAAATGACACTCAAAAACCAATTAACCCCCTGGGTAACCATCCCATATGTGCAATGTTTTTTGGGTTTATTGCCTTCCCAACCTTCCTATGGGGACGTAATTGTTTTCTTTCATTTTTATTAATAAAGGGCATTTGGGTGTGTAATGGTTATGGACCTTTTTTCCAAATTATTGGGACAAGTCCCTTTTAAAACCACCAGGTGCGATTTAAATTTTTTTGGGGCTCCCTTGGTTAGTAGGGAGGCCCTCTCAATCGCCGTGTGCCTTTTTTGGGGTGACTACGGGTTTTGCCCCCCTTTCCCCTTGGGTTTGGGTTTTTGGGCCCCCCAAGAGATCCCCCCCTTTGGTTTAAAAAGTGGTAAAAAAAAAAGGGTGTGGGTTCTGAACCGCTGACTTGCCCCTTTTTGGGTCAGTTATGTTGTGTTTTTCCATCAAAAGGGCTGATTTGGGATGCAGAAATCCTGACCGCAAGTTATGTGGCTCTTGGTTGGTGGAAAGCAAATGTGGTCAGGATCGGGAGAAATTGATGGGGCGACGCGGGGTGGGAACCCTGATTGGTTTGAGGCGGGAAACCCGGGGCCCCGGGCGTTGGGGGAGCTGGAGTTAAAATGTCCTGAGATTACCAAACTATTCTATGCCCGGGGGGGGGGGGGGGGGGGGACTTTTTCCCCTTTCCCTATTGGAGCGTGGGGCCAAGTAGCGGTCAGGCCCCAATAATGCCCCCCAAATATCAGCTGCTGAGCGGTTGGGGGATCATTTTGCGGTTCCGGTAAGGGCAGTCCAGACTCCCCCATAGTGTCAGTTTTCCCCTCCCCCCCGCTGAGCCGCCTGATCCCGAAAGTGTTGGGCCATCTGGAGGCTCTGCGCCACCTACTTAAAAAAGCCATTAAAAACCCCTGCAGAATGGGGGAAAATGGCCCCAAGGGTTTAAAAACCCTGGAACTTCCCCAATGTGGGGGGTTTGGGTTTAAAACAGGAGGTTTAACCAAACCCCGCCCCTCTGGTCTTTGTTTACAATTAAAAAGGGTATTGTAGTATAATCCTCATGGCTGTAAAAGATGCCAATATGGTTCCTTCGTGGATGTTGGGAATCCTGGTCGCAAATCATGGGGGGGTGTTTGCCCAAGCTCCTTGGGGAACACTACTAGGGAATGGGGGCTAAAACCCCCAAGAGCACACGAAAGGAAAACTCAACTTTTGGTTTGTGGCGGATAACATTCCATTCAGGGGAAACCTCGCGGCCTATCCCCAGAGGGGCCCTTATTCTGTAACGCATTTTCAACTACCGGTATCCCGGGCCCCCGTTTTAGTTAAAAACGTTTTTGGGAAATGGCCAATAGATTCCCGGTTTTTTTATACCCTATAAATGAAACCGGGGGTTATTTAGGGGTATGGGGCCTGCGGTTTTCATAATTCCTGGTCGGGGAGGGGATCTACACCCAGGGGGTTTGAGATCATGCAGAGCTAAAAGGGGAGTCCTGGGTTTCTATGAGGCCCCTGTATTGTGCCATCCCCCAGAGCCGGCCGCACCGGAGGGGGCCGGGCTAAGAAGCTTACTGTCCAAAAATTCAAAGGGGGTTTGGTCGTGAGCTGGGAGGACCAGGTATAATGTGGGGCTTTGGATTGCTTTTTTGTTTTTAAATGGAGGTGACAGCAGGTTACTGCACCCCTTTAATGTTTGGTTGCCTTTTCCTTCCTTTTTTTGCTTATTGCTAGTTTTCTTAGTAGTTATTTGTTAGTTGTTTAGGTTATTTTAGTATTTTTTCCTCACAGTTTGCAATGTGTGGTGTTTGCTTTCCTTTAATTTTCCGATTAAGAACCTGCTTTTAAATTTAATGTTTTTACTTAGTTTTTTTGTTTTCACAAAAAGGAAAGATTCATGCAATTATTAAACCTTTTTTTTTGGGGTCCAACTATCTGTGTGGCCTGTTCTTTGGGGGGGGGAATGTGATGCGGGTTGGGGGGGGGCCGGGGATGTCTAGCCCCTATGGTGGGATTGTGCCCCAAAAATTGGTGGGAGCCTGTTTTTTTGAAAGTCTTTTCCCAAAAGTGTTTTGGCTTGTGCGTAAAATTCCTTTTTTTGTTGTAGAAAGGGGGCCCCCTACAAGCACATTGTGCAGGACATATTTTGTGGTTTTGTAAAAACGTCACACAGATCTTTCTTGGTGCCTTGGAAGCTGTTTCCCTACATTAATCTGTCAACAATTTAAACCCCTTTACCTGTATACAACAATCCGCCCATTTGTACGTTTTTTACAAAAAGACATAGTCTTTTGTAAGCGCTAATGTTGGCCACAAAGCCCTCTTAACTGCACCCGGGGCCGTCCAAGCGGATGGCGTGACACGGCAAACACTTGTACTACGCACACATAGCCCCGGACCGCTACTTTAATACACAGGGATATGTGACGGGCCCCCCGCTCTAGCGTGACAAATTACCATCGTTTTTGGATGCATTCGCCGGGCTCCGCCAGGGTCACAAGCGCTTATTCCGTGCCAAAACCCCGTTCACTGTACGGCACGTCTGGGCCCCATCCGCCCTTTCCGTCGTGCCCAATCACAACCCCCGTAGTGTTGGCCAATGGTTGTGGTTTGGGCGCGGCGTACGGGTCTGTGGCACGCCTATTTGTTTTAGTCCTGCCTTTGTTGCCCCCAGATCACCTGTGGTGGCTGTGTGTAAAGCTGGTACGCTGAGTACCGGCTACTTGCGACACCCGGCGATGTATGTAGCTGTAGATGTAGCGTAGCGAGCGCACCTTTTGGCGGCGTGTATAGAGGGTGCGGTTCCCGTTGGTAACCGTTGGGCCCGTCCCTCGTGCAGTCAAGTTGCCGTTGGTATCCATCCTGTTTGTGGCGGCGTGTAAAGGTACCAAAAGTACCTTACACGTGGCCCCATATCCCCCGCCAATTACATAGGCGATGCATGGGCGTGGCCTATCACCGGGAACAGCGCCGCTGCGTCGCCTAATGAAAGAGGCGATGTCGGTGGTCAATATTGACTCTGAGTGGTCGCCTGGTTTTCAGCACTGCTCTGAAACCAGGCGAGCACTCTGAGGTGATGTGCACACATCGCCCCATGTAAAAAAAGCCGATCGGCGATGATACAGGCGTGGGAGCCATAGGCTCCCATGTTACAGAACGCCGCTGGGGTTTGTAGACACCCCAGTTTGGAATGCCGTCTGTAACATCGCTGGTGCGTCGCCGAAGGTATTGTAACGCGTAAACACACGCGGCGACGCTGGCAGGGTACCAAAAACAGTGGGCGCCCCCGAGCGTCGCCGGTGATATCTCCGGGGATATGGCCTCGGGGTAAGACCCTAATAGTTTTCCTGCACAAAAAAAAAATATCCTCCTAAATAGCCAAATCTAAAAAACAACCCCAACTTTCAAAAATATTAAGCTTTGATATTTTTGATCTTTTGGGTTTATGGAAAGCATAGTTGTTTATCAATAATAAAAATAAATCCTCTAAAATACAACTTGCCTAAAATGCTGCACACAGTGTAATACCTTCCCTTCTTTTGCTGGTCAGTACTGGTGGTTTGGGGGCGGGCCTCGACTCAGACCTGTCGGTTCTTTCAGTTCTCTGGCCCACCATTCCTCCCGAAAGTCGCTGCCGCATCACCTGGCAGCCGGAAATGTTCATATGACCTCCGGTGTTGTTGGCTTGAGTGGCCACGAGTCCCGGTTGGTAGGTATTATTTTCCTCCCCTTCCTGGCCCCCGTGATACCCCTACCGGGTCTAATGCAGTACCCTTTAGTGGCACATCGACCAGTGGGGCGCCCACATATTTTCTTTCAGATATAAGTCCTCCTTTTGTCTTGGATGCAATGATACCCCGAGATTGGTCTGGAGAAAACCTAAGCAGCAACATGAAGAGGCATTAACAAAGTGAAACTGCTCTGGTCTTACTTATAAGTTTATGGTATCGGGGTGACAAAATTACCGTAGCTCAGCATAGTGTTGCGTTGATTGGTCAGGAAATCAAAGAAACCAGCCATAGTTACAAAGTGTTCCCAGAGTTGTTTTTTAACATGTCAACACCTGATCCAATGTTGCTTATGTTAGTGTGAGTTGGTTGCATTGATTTTGTATCTGTGGGAATTCATCCAACAGTGGAGTTGCTAGGAAGACTTCCCCACATATTTTATTCCCACTCGCAAACAATAAGGTAGATTACATGTGAAGACTGACAGGTAAGGTGATAACAAATATTTAATGATTCATTATTGGATTCCGACTGAAAATTGTGGCTTTGTTTGTGATCATACCACAACAGAGACATTTTGCTGACCCACACTGGAAAGCCCTGGGGGGGTTTGAAGGCAATGCCCCTTGTTGTCACGGGGGTGCCTCCCTCAAGCGGCTTGGTGCCAATAAATTTCTTAGTGTTGGTGCCCTCCTAGCTGGCAACCATTTCCTTAGAATAGGATCAAGGAGCAGAATCTGCCAATGATTCTTCATTATAGATTTTAATTTTGTTGTGCTGTTTAGAGTAAGTGGTGATGAAGTTTTGCGATGAGGGCTGCATATGTAAGCCCATCTGATTTAATGGGATATACCAAGGTTTCCTGTGACAGTTTGGCACTCTCACCAAATGCTTTATCAATACGTTTTTTGGGATATTATTTATCTAAGAATCTATTTCTCAAAATCATTGATCTAAGAAATCGGACATTAGACTGCAGTTCTTGCAAATTCACTTAAATTGGTTGCCAGAAACATTGGTAATCCACTTTTTAAAGTGGCCTCTATTGAATTTCAGGTAGCTGTTGGAGTCCATCTTTCAAAAAAATGTCTTGGTCAGTATGCAGGGACCTTTATGAAAAACAGTCATATCAAAAAAGTCTATACATTTGCTATTAGTGACCAGAGTAAAAGGCAAACCCCAAATGTTCCTCTGTATGGAAAGCATAAAATAATTAAAATCATTTCCCTTATAGTCCTAAATAAAATCAGGTCATCGATGTATCTGTTGTATAGAACAATATTACCAGAATAAAAGCTGTCATAAATATAGATGGACTCGAAAGTGGCCATGAACAAATTAGCATAAGTAGGTGCCACTTTCAAGCCCATCGCTGTCCCAAGGATCTCATGGTACAGGACCCATTGGAATATGAAAAAAACTATTCCTTAGAATTAATTCCTTACTATCATATAGATACTGTTGCTGCATCTGGGGCATATCTTCATTCAGGTCGAGGAAAATATTAAAATACAGCAAATCCAGCTTGTGATCAATGTTTGATTGAAGTGCTGAAATATCTACCGACATAAAAACAAAAAGAGTCATCCCATTTGATATTCTTTAGAATCTTTTTGAGATGGGTGGAATCTGTCATAAAACTATCTAGTCTGGTCAAATGTGCATACATCAACTTGTATATATGCTGCCAAATTTGACGTTAGCAATCCAATGCCCGAAATAATAGGGTGACCTGGGGGTCGGCCAATATCCTTATGGATCTTTGGGAGGTGGTAGTAGAATGCTAATGATGGATTTTTCATTTTCAAAAAAGAAGCTTCCTGTTTGTTTAGAACTTTATCTTGTATTCCATTTGCAATGTGTTTAATATATTCCATCATAGCTCGATAATACGCCTCTATTTTTGGAAATCTATACAAAAATCCAGGTAATTAGAATCAGAATTAGAACAAAAGGAGAGTCCTTTTTTCAGTAATGAAGTTTCTGCATCATTTAATTGGTGAGAGGACAAATTGAATACATTACTGTCAGCACAGCAACCCTAAAGACCTGTTACACACTTCAATGTCCCAGCGATCCCACAAATGATCCCACCTGGCTGGGATTGCTGGGACATCGTGAACTGATCGCTGGTGAGCTGTCAAACAGGCAGACTCACCAGCGATCAGGACCAGCGAGAACGCTGGTAACCATGGTAAACAGTGGGTAACTAAGCAGAGAGAGGTGCTTAGTTACCCGCTGTTTATCATGGTCACCTGCTCCCAGCGCTTACTGTGCGGTGATGGATTTATGGTCCTGGCCATAGATCAATGATCAATGATCAACCGACTTATTGTTGATCGTTGATATGTGTCACACCAACTATGTCGTTTCGACATTGCTGCAAAGTCACCAAACCGTTGACGTTGCAACGATATTGTTCATGATATAGAAGAGTGTAACAGGGCCTTTAGTCCAATTTCTTTTATTAAGGGATTTAGTCTTTTTTGTTTCTTTTCGCCACCTCTTGCGCCTCTGAGACTTTTTTTTTAATTTTTTGGATTGATTTGTGAAGAATTGTATTATTGAATTTGGTTGACTTTTGTCCTTTGGTTAAAAACAGTACTAGAGTACTAGTATTATTTATTATCAATGATGATTTTATTATGCACCGTAATGTTAGTAGAACTGGTAGGTGCTTCCAATGTTGGTATATTTTCTATCATGGTAACAGACAAATTGTTATTGATTTCTGTGAAGTTTATCATATCAGGTATTTCCCCTGACTGGTTGTGGACCTGTCGTTGTCTGGGAAACCAATCAGCTGATTGGTCACATGACCGCTAACTGCCAGAGGGGCAGGATGAAGCAGGGGGGCAGGATAGTGATGAGGGGGGGTGGCAGGATTGTGTCGGGGGGACAGGGTGGAGCAAGCGTGGCAGGATGGAGCCAGGTAGGGCAGAATGGAGCCGGGGGGCGGGGCAGGATGGAGGCAGAGAGGGGCAGGATGGAGGCGGAGGGAGGGCAGGATGGAGGCAGAGAGTTGGTAGGATGGAGGCAGAGGGGGGCAGGATGGAGGCAGAGGGGCAAGAACAGCAGGGGGCAGAATGGAGGCAGGAGGCAGTATGAAGCGAGCAGGGTAGGATGGAGGGAGCAGGGCAGGATGGAGCCGGAGGAGCAGGATGGAGCCGGAGGAGCAGGATGGAGCCAGAGGAGCAGGATGGTGGCTGGGGGGGGCAGGATTGTGGTCGAGCGGGGCAGGATGGAGCGAGCGGGGCAGGATGGTGGCGGTGGAGCAGGATCAAGTCGGCAGGGCAGGATGGTGGGAGCAAGGCAGAATGGAGCCGGAGGAGCAGGATGTAGCCGGAGGAGCAGGATGGTGGTGGGAGGAAGTAGGGTTGGATGGTGGCAAGCGGGGCAGGATGGAGTAAGTGGGGCAGGATGGAGCGAGCGGGGCAAAATGGTGGTGGGGGCAGGATGGTGGCGGGGGGGCAGGATGGAGCGAGCAGGGCAGGATGGAGCAAGCGGGGCAGGATGGTGGTGGCGAGCGGGGCAGGATGGAGCGAGCAAGGCATGATGGTGGCGGGGGGCAGGATGGAGTGAGCAGGGCAGGATTGAGCGAGCGGGGCAGGATGGTGGTGAGCGGGGCAGGATGGTGGTGAGCGGGGCAGGATGGGGTGAGCGAGGCAGGATGGAGCTGGAGGAGCAGGATGGTGGCGGGGCAGGATGGAGCCGGCGGGGCAGGATGGAGCAAGTGGGGCAGGATGGAGCCGGAGGAGCAGGATGGTGGCTAGGATGGAGTGAGTGGGGCAGGATGGAGCGAGCGGGGCAGGATGGAGCGAGTGGGGCAGGATGGTGGCGGCGGGGCAGGATGGTGGCGGCGGGGCAGAATGGTGGGAGTGGGGCAGGATGGAGCCGGAGGAGCAGGATGGAGCCGAAGGAGCAGGAAGGTGGCAGGGGGCAGGATGGTGGCAAGCGGAGCAGGATGGAATGAGTGGATCAGGATGGAGCCGGCGGGGCAGGATGGAGCCGGCGGGGCAGGATGGTGGGAACGGGGCAGGATGGAGCCAGAGAAGCAGGATGGTGGAGGGGAGGGCAGGATGGTGGCGAGCAGGGCAGCATGGTGGCGGGGGGCAGGATGGAGCAAGCGGGGCAGCATAGAGCTGGGGGGGCAGGATAGTGGCTGGGGGCAGGATGGAGCGAGCGAGGCAGGATGGAGCCGGCAGGGCAGGATGGAGCCAGCGGGGCAGGATGGTGGGAGCAGGGCAGGATGGAGCAAGTGGGGCAGGATGGAGCTGGAGGAGCAGGATGGTGGTTTGATCAGGATGGGGGGGGAGAGCAGGATGGTGGCGAGCGGGGCAGGATGGAGTGAGCGGGGCAGGATGGTGGTGGGGGCAGGATGTAGCCGGAGGAGCAGGATGGTGGTGGGAGGAAGTAGGGTTGGATGGTGGGAAGCGGGGCAGGATGGAGTGAGTGGGACAGGATGGAGCGAGCGGGGCAAAATGGTGCTGGGAGGCAGGATGGTGGCGGGGGGGCAGGATGGAGCGAGCAGGGCAGGATGCAGCAAGCGGGGCAGGATGGTGGTGGCGAGCGGGGAAGGATGGAGCGAGCAAGGCAAGATGATGGCGGGGGGGCAGGATGGAGCGAGCAGGGCAGGATTGAGCGAGCGAGGCAGGATGGTGGTGAGCGGGGCAGGATGGTGGCGAGCGGGGCAGGATGGGGCGAGCGAGGCAGGATGGAGCCGGAGGAGCAGGATGGTGGCTAGGGGGCAGGATGGTGGCTGGGGGGGGGCAGGATGGTGGGGGGAGCAGGATGGTGGCTAGGATGGAGTGAGTGGGGCAGGATGGAGCGAGCGGGGCAGGATGGAGCGAGCGGGGCAGGATGGAGCCGGAGGAGCAGGATGGTGGCTAGGGGGGCAGGATGGTGGCTGGGGGGGGCAGGATGGTGGGGGGAGCAGGATGGTGGCTAGGATGGAGTGAGTGGGGCAGGATGGAGCGAGCGGGGCAGGATGGAGCGAGCGGGGCAGGATGGAGCGAGTGGGGCAGGATGCAGAGGGGCACGATGGTGGGAGCAGGGTAGGATGGTGGCGGCGGGGGCAGGATGGTGGAGGTGGGGCAGGATGGAGCCGGAGGAGCAGGATGGAGCCGAAGGAGCAGGATGGTGGCAGGGGGGCAGGATGGTGGCAAGCGGGGCAGGATGGAATGAGTGGAGCAGGATGGAGCCGGCGGGGCAGGATGGTGGGAATGGGGCAGGATGGAGCCGGAGGAGCAGGATGGTGGGGGGGAGGGCAGGATGGTGGCGAGCAGGGCAGGATGGTGGGGGGGAGGGCAGGATGGAGCAAGCGGGGCAGGATGGAGCTGGGGGGGCAGGATAGTGGCTGGGGGGCAGGATGGAGCGAGCGAGGCAGGATGGAGCCGGCAGGGCAGGATGGAGCCAGCGGGGGAGGATGGTGGGAGCGGGGCAGGATGGAGCGAGTGGGGCAGGATGGAGCCGGAGGAGCAGGATGGTGGTTTGGGCAGGATGGGGGGAGAGCAGGATGGTGGCGGGGGCAGGATGGAGCAAGTGGGGCAAGATGGTGGCGAGCGGGGCAGGATGGTGGCGAGCGGGGCAGGATGGAGAGAGCAGAGCAGGATGGTGGGAGCGGGGCAGGATGGAGAGAGCAGGGCAGGTTGGTGGCGGGGGGAGCGCAGGATGGTGGCGAGCAGGGCAGGATGGTGGGAGCAGGGCAGGATGTAGCGAGCAGGGCATGATGGAGTAAGCGGTGCAGGATGGAGCGAGCGGGGCAAGATGGTGGCGAGCGGGGCAGGATGGTGGCGAGCGGGGCAGGATAGAGAGAACAGGGCAGGATGGTGGGAGCGGGGCAGGATGGTGGGAGCGGGGCAGGATGGAGCCGGAGGAGCAGGGCAGGATGGTGGCGAGTGGGACAGGATGGTGGCAGCAGGGCAGGATGGAGCGAGCGGGGCAGGATAGTGGTGGGGGGTAGGATGGAGCGAGCGAGGCAGGATGGAGCCGGCGGGGCAGGATGGAGCCGGCGGGGCAGGATGGAGCTGGAGGAGCAGGATGGTGGTTTGGGCAGGATGGGGGAGGGCAGGATGGAGCGAGCGGGGCAGGATAGTGGCGGGGGTAGGATGGAGCGAGCAGGGCAAAATGGTGGTGGGGGGCAGGATGGTGGCGGGGGGGCAGAATGGAGCAAGCGGGGCAGGATGGAGCAAGCGGGGCAGGGTGGAGTGAGTGGGGCAGGATGGAGCAAGCAGGGCAGGATGGCGGTGGGGGGGCAGGATGGTGGCGGAGGGGCAGGATGGAGCAAGCAAGGCAGGATGGAACGGGCGGGCAGGATGGAACGGGCAGGGCAGGATGGAATGCGCGGGGCAGGATGGTAGGAGCAGGGCAGGATGGAGCGAGCGGGGCAGGATGGAGCCAGAGGAGCAGGATGGAGCCGGAGGAGCAGGATGGTCGTTTGGGCAGGATGGGGGGTGGACAGGATGGTGGTGGGGGGCAGGATGGAGCGAGCAGGGCAGGATGGAGCGAGCAGAGCAAAATGGTGGTGGGGGCAGGATGGAGCGAGCAGGGCAGGATGGAGCGAGCGGGGCAGGATGGAGCAAGCGGGGCAGGATGGAGCGAGCAGGGCAGGATGGAGCGAGTGGGGAAGGATGGAGCAAGCAGAACAGGATGGAGCGAGCAGAGCAAAATGGTGGTGGGGCAGGATGGTGGCGGGGGGCAGGATGGAGCGAGCAGGGCAGGATGGAGCGAGCGGGGCAGGATGGAGCAAGCAGGGCAGGATGGAGCGAGTAGGGCAGAATGGAGCCCGCGGAGCAGGATGGTGGCGGGGGAGCAGAATGGTGGCGGGGGAGCAGGATGGTGGCGGGGGAGCAGGATGGAGCCGGAGGAGCAGGATGGAGCCAGAGGAGCAGGATGATGGTAGGATGGTGGCGAGCAGGGCAGGATGGTGGCGAGCGGGGCAGGATGGAGCGAGTGGTGCAGGATGGAGCGAGCGGGGCAGGATGGAGCGAGCGGGGCAGGATGGTGGGAGCGGGGCAGGATGGAGCCGGAGGAGCAGGATGGTGGCGGGGGGAGCAGGATGGTGGTGAGCGGGGCAGGATGGAGCAAGCGGGGCAGGATCGTGGCGGGGGGCAGGATGGAGTGAGCGGGGCAGGATGGTGGTGAGCGGGGCAGGATGGAGCGAGCGGGGCAGGATGGTGGTGGGGGCAGGATAGTGGCAGGGGGGCAGGATGGAGCAAGCGAGGCAGGATGGTGGCGGGGGGTAGGATGGAGCGAGTGGGGCAGGATGGAGTGAGTGGAGCAGGATGGTGGCGAGCGGGGTAGGATGGAGCGAGCGGGGCAGGATAGTGGCGGGGGGGCAGGATAGTGGCGGGGGGCAGGATGGAGCGAGTGGGGCAGGATGGAGCCGGAGGAGCAGGATGGTGGTTTGGGCAGGATAGGGGGAGAGCAGGATGGTGGTGAGTGGGGCAGGATGGAGAGAGCGGGGCAGGATGGAGCGAGCGGGGCAGGACGGTGGTGGGGGGCAGGATGGTGGCGGGGGTAGGATAGAGCGAGTGGGGCAGGATGGAGTGAGCGAGGCAAGATGGTGGCGAGTGGAGCAGGATGGAGCGAGCAGGGCAGGATGGAGCGAGCGGGGCAGGATGAAGCAAGCGGGCAGGATGAAGCCGGAGGAGCAGGATGGTGGCTGGGGGTGGGGGCATGATGCGGGAAGGGCAGAATGGTGGCGGGGGAGCAGGATGGTGGCGAGCGGGGCAGGATGGAGCCGGCGGGGGAAGGATGGTGATGGGAGGGCAGGATGGTGGCAAGCAAGGCAGGATGGAGCGAGCGGAGTAGGATGGAACTGGCGGGGGCAGAATGGTGGTGGGGGGCAGGATGGTGGCGGGGGAGCAGGATGGTGGTGAGCGGGTCAGAATGAAGTCGGCTGGGCAGGATGGAGCTGGCAGGGGGGCAGGATGGAGCGAGCGGGGCAGGATGGAGCTGGCGGGGGGGGCAGGATGGATGCAGGTGGGGCAGGATGGAGTCGGCGGGGGGCAGGATGGAGCCGGCAGGGGGGTGGCAGGATGGAGCCGGTGGGGTGGGGCAGGATGGTGGCGGCGGGGGGCAGAATGGAGCCGGTGGGGGGGCAGGATGGTGGCGGTGGGGGGGGCAGGACTCACCCGTCCACCTCCATCTTGAAGCTCCCATGGCAGGACCTGTCGTTGCCTGGGAAACCGATCAGCTGATCGGTTTCCCAGGCAACGACAGGTCCTGAAGCCCTCTAGAAGCTTTTATTTCTATCACAGTGGAGGAGCAGGGGAAGGGGGGCATGGGGAGCGGGGGGGCTGAGGGGAGGCATGAGGAACGGGGGGGCAGGTGGGGAAAGGGGCCGCGGGGAGGCCTGAGGAACGGGGGGCAGGAGGAGCAGGGGGGGCAGGAGGAGTGGGGAGTTGTGGGGAGCTGAGGGCAGAGGGAGGCCACGGGGCGGGTGATACGAAGAGAGGTGGGGGGCAGGAAGAGCGGGGGTGCCGCGGGAAGTGGGGGCAGGAGGCTTGGAGGAGAGCTGCCGCTGCAGCCACCATGTATACCGGGCCGGGCTTCAAATAGGCGCAAAATTGGAACTTTGAATTCTCACGCCTATTTGCATAATCTACGCTGCCTCTGTGTGGCGCGCGATTTTGGCGATAGACACACTCAAAAAACCCTTAGACATTTATATAATAGATATATATATATAGGAAAATAGGAGCAGGACTTTACCTCTTTCAAGGTTGGTGCAATTCAGTCACAAGGTGGGGTCCCCTCACTCCTTGTATACAGACCGGTAATGATGACTGCAGCACTCAAATTCAGATGCAAATAGCCTTTTATGGTCTTCAGGCATTGTGTGACGGACGTTTCGGTCCTAGGACCTTCTTCCAGCCTGGAATATATGGAATGTGAGTCCATGTATACCCTATGGGGTCTTGTCCTTTTTTTTAACGGCAGCATGGCTGGCTAGGTCAAATACAATAATACCAAAAGCCGACCGGTGACACCTCCTGTGTGAATGGTGCTAGCTAGGAAAAGCATCAAACAATGAAAAAACTACTGCACACAAACACTATAATATTTGAAGTAGCTGAATGACTAATGAATGCATGGCAAGACTATGTATAAGGCTGCTCAAGTGTGAATAAGGCATTAGGCATAGCAGAAAAGTGCTTAAAGTTACATGGAAAAAAATGAGAACTTGGCAAATGCGCTGGCCATCGCTAGCACCATTCACACAGGAGGTGTCGCCTGTCATCTTTTGGTATTAATGTGAATAATGTTTTCTGACCGTGCACCCTTCCCCGCTCTGTAGCCATGTTAAAACTCAACATCTTATTGTAACCTAGTTTCTGGAAACACGCCTACCAGCAGGTTTTTTATTGCACTTAGTGGCAGATATACCTATACACGTAGTGGATACTACAGAGAGAAGCACAAAGTTAGGACCCCGTAGGATGGGACACCTTGATGTTGGTTACCGGGCTCACAATGCGTTGGCCAGCACGTTTGCCAAGTTATCATTTTTTTTCCGTGTATCTTTAAGCAGTTTTCTGCTATGCCTCTTATGCCTTATTCACACTTGAACAGCCTTATGCATAGTCTTGCCATGCATTCATTAGCCATTCAGATACTTCATATATTATAGTGTTTGTGTGCAGCAGATATTTTTTTCATAGGCCAAATACAAGTCTATTTTTTCTGTGATAAGCATGTGCAAAACACATTTAACGATCCGGGTGCTGTCCATGTTTAACATTACAAATTAGAAAAGAAGCTTTTATAATTTCATTCTTTATTTATCTTTACTGGAAAAACACTTGGGTCACACTGCTCCCTCCGCCCATTTTGTAATTATGCACGCCCCCTCTCAGCTTGCTGCAGTGCTGATAGGCTGGCCACATCATCAAAGGGGCGGGGCTACTGCTATGACAATTTTAGCCCCGCCCCTTTCATGACGCGGCCAGGCTAATCAGCACTGCAGCAAGCCGAGAGGGGCGTGCATAATTACAAAGAGGGCGGAGGGAGCAGCAGACAGGGCCGCCTTTGGACACTTTTACAGACACGGAGAACTCACACAGGACGAGGTAAATATAACTTCTTTTCTGTACTTTACACAATCGTTTTCTTCAGCAAAAGGGATGGCTAGAAATGATACGAGGGGGTGCAGGGACAGGTATAAAGTTGTGGGGGGGGGCAGTTTGTAGGGTCATGCGCGCCGCTCTGAGGAGCCCGGCGCTTTTCTACATAACAGATTATAGCAGGATAAGCCCACCTGAGTGGGTGTAAGGTCTCTAGGGGGACTCGGCACCCCCTAGAGACATTATTCAAACATTTATTTATTAAATAAATAGTTTTAATATACACAGAACAGTTTGCTCGTCCCTGCGGCAGCAGGGATGAGCAAACTATCCGGTAACCGGATTGCTCAGGATTACACATCCTGAGCAATCCAGTTACCGGATTGTGACTACAGCAATCCGGTTCCAGGATTGCTGAATGTATGAAGACAATTGCGTTCACTGCATCAGGATCTGGATGCGGTGAACGCAATTCATGTTTTAAGTGTGACCCTAGCCTATCACTCTGATATCCATGATGCACAGTGCCACATTTTACTATGATATAGGGCATTGGGTTAGGCTAGGGCCACACTTCAGTTTACAATCCAGTTACTGGATCCAGTTTATCATCCTGAAAACCTGATCAGGTACCTGACCCATAGACTCCAATGTTAACAATTGTTTGCCAAAGTGCAATCCGTCTACTGGATCCAGTTTTTGAGAAGTCAGGTTTTAATAGGGTCTGCAATGTTTTTTTTGGCCTTTTAGCAAAACCTGATCAGTTTTTTAACATGGAACCCTATGGGAATCTGATCTGTTACCGGATAGTACATATAGGTACCATCCGGTACCTGATCCAGTACCTGATCCGGTAAAAATGCCTCAAAACAGACAAGGGGAAAAACTGGATCCAGAAATGCATCCAGTTACTGGATACAGCCTCCCAAGTGTGGCCCTAGCCTTATTTAGTTTTATTGCTGGTTTAAAGATATGAAATGAAGGCATATCATTTCCAATTTCATTATTCTGCTGTGTGTAATCTGAGGCTACTGATCTTATCCCATATACCAATCTGATTATCAGTAGGGAGTGGATGTTGCTTTTTCCTGCTTTTACTTTACATTATACTCAATAATGCAAGTTTGTGATACATATCTAAGGACATATATTCTATAATTTTTTCTTTACTATGTCTTTTGCTACTTACGTATTATAAGACTGCATTTAATATTCAGATATGTATTGTAAATCTAATGGTCATTTTTGGTTCTTTAGAATCTTTGTCCAATGCAGTAGGATCCATGACACCTTCCTTAGAAACGTATGTTTTTAAAAACCAGAGCAGCCGAACAGCAAGATGTGATTAGGATGGCAGGAGCGAAACAAGCCTGGTTGTATCTGTAGACTGTAAATTGAATTCTACTGCATTCTCAAGAGAGTTTCTCTCTTTCACTCTTCCCAGCATCTACTAAGCCTTCTGAACTGCACAGCTGTTCTGAGAAAAACCTGGCAGAAAAGAGCATTACAAGTCTGTTCTGCAGTAGATTGCATGATGCATCAAAGGTGGATTTCTCCATAGATGTGGGGCGCGTTTCATCACGCCTTCATGGAGTTGGATAGCTGATGTAATACGTTTCCTCATTTTATACATAATTCATGTAGATATGGATGAACAGTGATACTTTCTTTCCAATAATTCTTGTATTTAGATAGATATTATGTATTAGTCATGATCCAAGGTGATCATGTTATATTTCATTCAAAATGTCCATTTGCTAATGCCTAGAATCAGATGTAATGCACAGTAAGGCTGTGTGCTCATGATCCGGAGGCACTGTGTGTTGGATGCAGTGCCTACGGACCTGTGAGAGTGCACACAGGGAGTCCTCAGCCGCCCTATTTCCATGATCTGCGATGGGTGCAGGATAGCTTCTCCCTGAATTCACCCGATGGTGATCACTTTTGACTCCACAGCATGAAATTAACATGCTGCAGAGATGTGGAGGTCCGCCGCTGAAAACATTCATGCAGTCGGGAGAAGCATAGTGAATAGTGTAATCGTTACTATTTGTTACTCACACGAATAGTACAGTATTAGTGGTACTCGTTACTAGAGATGAGCGATGTTCGATTCGAATAGTTCGCCAATCTCAAATTCGAGTTGTTTTTGGCCCTATTCGAGTCATTCGCCGAATTCGAACAATTTGGTTCAAATTCGACGAATATCGAACATGTTCGATTTTGGTTCGAAAATGCGGCAAGATGCGGTCAGAAAACCGCATCTGCCGCATTTTGAGCCAAAAATAAACATTACCATAGAAGAAAGAAAGTGTTAAAAATAAAAAAATAATCAATGCTCACCTGTCCGCGGTCCACCGAAGCCTCCGGCAAGGTCCTGTGGCTTCTAGGACCTGTGGTGACGTCATGTTCTCGCGCGAACTCCGGTCACATGACCGGAGTTCCGCGAGAACGTGACGTCACCACAGGTCCTGGAAGCACCGGACCTTGCCGGAAAGCGTAAAATAGATATTTTTTTATGATTCGGACCCTTTCTTTAAGTAAAAGTTACTTAAAGAAAGGGTCCGAAACATAAAAATATCTATTTTAAGCTTTCCGGCAAGGTCCGGTGCTTACAGGACCTGTGGTGACGTCACGTTCTCGCGGAACTCCGGTCATGTGACCGGAGTTCCCGCGAGAACTGACGTCACCACAGGTCCTGGAAGACACAGGACCATACCGGAGGCTTCGGTGGACCGCGGACAGTGTGAGCATACGTGATTTTTTTATTTTTAACACTTTATTTTACTTTATTTCACTTCCACAATGTATGTATATACATTGTGGAAGTGAAACAGCCCCACAAGCCCGGTGTTTTCGTGTTCCGGGATGTTCGACTGTGTTCGTCGAGCATTCGACGAACATTCGTCGAACACCCCGTCGATTCGGCGAATCGAATCGAACACGAACACCGGGGTGGCGGCTCATCTCTACTCGTTACTCGGCGAGTATCG
>JARQOC010002114.1:0-29738 GCA_033576535.1 Allobates femoralis
CTTATAATGGGCACATTATTTAAAGAGGCCCTCATGCACGCCTCTATCCAGGGGCATAAGAGTGCCACACAATTTTTGGCTTCCCTGCCTAGGGCAATACTACAAAAGACCCACTTCCTTATAATGGGGACAATATTAAAAGAGGCCCTCATGCACGTCTCTATCCAGGGGCATTGGGGTGCCTCCCAATGTTTAGCAGCCCTGCCTAGGGCAATACTTCAAAAGACCCACTTCCTTATAATGGGCACATTATTTAAAGAGGCCCTCATGCACACCTCTATCCAGGGGAATAAGAGTGGCACACAATTTTTGGCTTCCCTGCCTAACGCAATACTACAAAAGACCGACTTCCTTATAATGGGCACAATATTTAAAGAGGCCCTCATGCACGTCTCTATCCAGGGGCATTGGGGTGCCTCCCAATGTTTAGCAGCCCTGCCTAGGGCAATACTACAATAGACCCACTTCCTTAAAATCGGCACATTATTTAAAGAGGCCCTCATGTACGTCTCTTCCCAGGGACATGGGAGTGCCACACAATTTTTTTTTTAAATCTTTCATGTAATCCAAAAAACTAACATACACCAACTCTGTCTCACAAGTGGGTATGAGCCCTTACTATTTTCTACATGAAAATCCATTTTGGTTTCATTTTGTAACGTTTTCTTGACAGTCCGTAAAAGTGGCGTAATAGTCTGACAACATTGTTCACAGCAGTGACCTTGGGGTCTGAAATGCTTCCAGGGGTCTTTCCCATGCTGTTCCCATATCATTTCAGCACTGTTCTGATACTTTTGTGACATTTTTAGGGTTTTTCCATGCTGCCGGGGGTCATGCCAGAAAAATACTCGGGTCTCCCATAGGATAACATTGGGCACTCTTAGGGAGTGTAGAGATAGGGTGTTTTAAGGTAAAAATGTTCGTGATGCCACCCTTGGTTTGCAGCAATGGGTAGCTGCCGTTGCTGCAGAACCTCTGGGGACAATGGACGGGCAGCTTGGATGGACTGGATCCCCACGGGCAGAGCGGGTCCCCAGGGCAGCGGGAATAAGGATTCATAGTTCCTGGCAGGCGGGGATTATCTCAGGCACCGTTACCTTGTTCAGTGGCCATAACAGCCGATTGCTGCGGAAATAGCACAGTCTCACACAGTTCTGCAATTCTGTACCCGGGTTTACTCTCAGCAAGCTTCAAGTTCAACAGGTCTAAGATGTTACACAGTCTTAGATAAGCTCCGCCCTGCGTAGTTTGAGGCGATCGGGGTAGCAAGTATGAGATCCTCGGTGGTGTGCCTTCCTTCTACTCTCACTGGTCCTGTTCCTCAGCGCTCCTTGAAGGGCCTCTGCGTGCAGAGCCCTGATCCTCCAGCCTCATGTATGAGTGGGTGAATGGTACCTTGTCCCCGGACCCTTGTTCGACTGCTTTCTCTGGTTATACGCCAGGTGTTTGAGACACAGCTCCTATACCTCTGGTACAGCGGTTTGGTATTGAACTCCCGGGCTGCGTTCAGGTCCAGTCCCTATACCCTGATGGCCACTTTACACGCGGCTACATTTCTAGCTTATCCACAGGTAACTTACTGGTTGCAGTGAAATCATGGAGACATTGTTTCATTTGTACACAGCAACAAGATAGAACCTTTTTCTCCATGATTTCACTGCAGCCAGTAAGTCACCTGTGGATAAGCTAGAAATGTAGCCGCGTGTAAAGTGGCCATTAGGAAGGCGCGAGGATTGCACCAAAACGTGTTGGTCTATGGTGGAATAAAGAAAGTGATGGAGGAAACAATCCTTTTGGAGTACATTTATTGAAGCAGCAGCGTGGACCGTGGAAACCATTCCTGTTTGAACTTCAGTCCCTGTTTCTGACCACAACCCCTCCGGCTGGTATCACCAACTCTGCATTCGGGCACACGGGCCAATTCAGCTCCGCCAGTGCACCTAGGGTTCTTCCCTCTCGGCAGTTTTACTGTTCTCTCCGTTCTTGCTCGACTCGACTTCTCCACTCTCTCAGCTCTGTGCATTAGCTGTTCACTGTCCCATCTGCAACAACTGACTGACTGCTCTACTTCTCTTCCTCAACCACTCTTCTCTACCCCCTTTTGCTCCCTCCTGGGTTTTTTGTGTAGGGTCCCCTGGGTCCTGAGTGTGTCTGTGTGCGTGTTAAGGATCATCACACCTACCATCTCTTGACTACTGGAGAACCGCACCCTGGCTTGGGTGCAGTACTCCTCATGGCATCCTGACTGGTGGGGCGCCACACTAACATACTGTCCCTCTATACAGCCCCCTCTTCATAAAGTCCTCCCATACTGTCGCCACTCTATACTGTCCCTCACACTGTTCCCCCAAGTCCCCCCTCTACACTGTTCCCTCACACAGTCCTCACAAACTTCCGCTGCTCCATACTGTCCCTCTATAGAGGCCCCTCTTCATACTGTCCTCCCATACTGTCGCCACTCTATACTGTCCCTTCACAATGTCCCACCCAAGCTGCCCCTCTGTATACTGTGCCCTCACACGATCCCCACAAACGTCCGCTGCTCCTTACTGTCCCTCTATAGAGCCCCTTCTTCATACTGTCCTCCCATACTGTCGCCATTCTATACTGTCCCTCACACTGTTCCCCCAAGTCCCCCTTCTACACTGTTCCCTCACACAGTCCCCACAAACTTCCGCTGCTCCATACTGTCCCTCTATAGAGGCCCCTCTTCCTACTGTCTTCCCATACTGTCGCCACTCTATACTATCCCTTCACAATGTCCCACCCAAGCTGCCCCCTCTGTATACTGTGCCCTCACATGGTCCTCCCAAACTGCCCATGCTCCTTACTATCCCTCTATATAGCCCCTCTTCATACTGTTGCCTCTCTATTCTGTCTCTTTACGCTGCCTCCCGCAAGCTGCCCCCTCTCTATAGTGTTCCCTCACACGGTCCCCTGAAACTCCCGCTGCTCCATACTGTGCAACTATAGAGCCCCCTCTTCTTACTGTCATTCCATACAGTCGCTGCTCCATACTGTCCCTCCACACTGCTCCCTCACTATAATGTTCCCTAACACAGTCCCCCCAACCTGCCGATACTCTATACTGTGCATCCATAGAGCCCCCCTCTTCATTTTGTCCCTCCATAGTGTCCCCCAAATTCAGCCCACTTTCCATACTGTCCCCCCTCATATTTCTCCCCCATCTGCACACTTTTTTATTCTGCGCAGCTCCCAGGAATCGGTGGTGCATTGTGCGCACAGCAATGTACTGCAATTATTCACTTTTGGCAGTAGACCTGTCCTCCTGTTAGACATTTTTGTTAAATATAACCCAGTTATTCTCCATTTATACGAACGTTTCCATTCAAACACAGGTGGCGCAACATTAGAGCGCCCCCTAGCAGTGGGAAAAGTTATTGCAACAATGAAATATTTAACACTGAAAACAAGCCTAGAATATTAGATAACTATTAGGCAAAGGCAAATAAAACAAGATCTTCTGCTGAAAGCAGCAGTAATCAGACAAGTCCTCAGAGAATGACGTTTTGATTGCCCTTGTAATCCGTTCTGCGCTTCACGACACAGGATTAGTATTCAGATACATGCCAAGCAGCCAATGTTACCAAACTTAATGAGAATTGTGCAAACAGCGGGGTGTAGTTTTAGGCATTTTACAATTATCATCAAGTTGTGAAAGTTAATGTCCCTTCGGATTCTGCAAAATTGCGTTTGCATGATTAGAATAAGAATGCTATTCATTGCAGCAATGATCATGATTTACAATTAACTCGTTTTATTATTTTAGGTTGCACAATTTGTGTCTTTTCTTTAAGCATCGGGACCATAATAGATGTCACTCAGACTCCCTGCACATTAAAAACAAGTAAAAATATAGAAACAAAGAAAAAATAAATTATTTGTAACTAATTAGCATTTAAGCAGTGGCTCAATGACAGCGACTGAAATGAAAGAAAACTGTTCAAAATGCTGCCTAGATCTCCGCTGATCTGTATTATCGATACCATGAACTGAACTATAGTGTATGTTTCCAGGTTCACAGCCAGTCGGACCCACGTCAGAGACCAAGTTGACTGATACTGGTCTAAAGACAGTAGTCTGACGCTGTTTGGTGTATTGAAGGTAGGTATGGTGAGGGACGACCATAATTAAGAGGGGAGGCAATAGGGGGTCAGATCCTTTTCCCTGAAGCCACAAGCATGGAGCACTTATGCATTTATATTTTTTTCTGTAGTAAGATAAGATTTTTGTCTACTGTGCTGCTCTTTTTCTTTTGGTCAGTAATAAGATACTCTAAAAATATTTGCAATTTATTTAGTAATGTTAGAGTATAATTGTGGCCATCTAGTGGATGGTCATAGGTAATGCTCATAGATGTAAATACTAGAATCTGCTTAGCAACAAGAAACAGTTAAAGCAGTGGGAACAGCCCACAAGGGGAGGAGCTAGTTGCAGTGGACAGGCTGACTCCATGTTGGGTTTTGAGTGTGTGAGAGATTGGGCTTGAGGTAGAGAGTAGTGAGTGAGATACAGGCTTGCCGGGCCTGGCAGTGTTTGATTTTGGCAGGCAGGACCCAAGAGATCTCGGTATGAAGACTTGTGGACATCTGGAGCGTAAGCCTTGGGGCTGGTGTTAGGGCAGCACCTAAAACCCCCCTTGCATGTAAGGGTAGTGAGACATGGAGTCATGCAGCTACAGAGAGATTGAGCTGGGAATGCGGTGGTGAGAAAGAACAATACAAATGTACACTGTGCCATGAAGATAGTTGCTGGAAGATGTTATGCCTCATATACTGTGAAGATTTATGATGAAACTGAAAAGTTGAGTAAGGTTATTGTGGAAGAGAAGTGTTTGGTATCTGCTGAATTATGTGCGATGGCTACCGAAGGCCAGCTTCAGCCGGCAGCCTACAAGCAGCCAAGGGGATGGAGGCAGCGGATGCTTCTGGCCCATGTATGAGTAGTGTGCACCACAGTACCCCAAAAATCATCCCTTGCACTCGAGAGGTGGCCATGGTGTGGACTGTTTGTCCAGGGCAGCGCAACAGCCGAGGTACAGCCTCGACCGCGACTACTACAAAGGCCCTACGCTGTCCCATTAGAATTTGGCGTGGTCAGCCCTGCTCGCAGGGAGAAAGTAAAATGAACAGCCTCAACAAAAGTGCAGCTGAAGACACAAGAAATGGAGCAGCAAGGAGAAGGAGACAGACCCATCATGGGTGTTACTGCGGCGTGAATGTTTAGCCAACCCCTGGGAGGGATTATGACCAAGGTGGAGGCAGCAGAAGAAAAAGCCCCGCTCCATAATGTGGAGTGTTGGAAGTGGGTGGAGGACTTTGAAGAAAGGGCAGGGAAACCGAAAGACCCCCTGCACAACAGGGTGCAGTCCGGAAAATTAAGCTTTGTCGTATTTGAGTTTTGCGTCAAATCAAATTTTGGGGAAAAATTTGACAAAACGGGTGAATTTGACATTCAAAAGATTCATTCATCTCTATTATAACACATGGCCATATTGTAAATTTAGATTGGGTTATCCTCTATTAGACCCTTGATTTCATGTTAAAGCTTGTACCAATGGCGTTCCACCCACAATTTGATAGAGTTTTCTCATCAGGGCTACCCTTGTCTATTTAGGGCAGATGGAGCCCACAGATGGGTACAATTATGACCCCCTAGATTAGCAATACAGGGGCTGCTAAGAAAAAGCAAACCCAACTGGAGGATTTTACCCGGCCATTGTTTTACATGGTCACCACTTCTTTCTTTGGGACTGCGGTTGTTCAATAAGTGATCTCAATGATCTACAGTATTTTGTGCACCTATTGTTTGTTTTATTAAGATTTGACTTAATGAATCAATAATAAGAATAGATGTAAATAAAGAGATTGTTCTTAAAAGTTGTGTCCGAGTATGTTCACTAAAAGCTACTATAGAAAATAGTTCCAGCTATAGAGAATATGTGTCCAGGCTCGGACTGACCTACCGGGAAATTCTCCGGTGGGCCCTGACTCCCCTTTGAGTTGCGTGCTTTAGTTACAGCAGTGATCAAAGTAAATTACCTTCCCTGATCACTGCATGTTGCCATTTACCCGGGGCCCAAGGGCCCTAGCATCTTCCAACCTGGGCCCCCTCTTTCCCATAATGGAAGTTTGCTGTGCTCTTTTTGTTGGGCCAATGAAACATAGTAACCCAACCTTTGTGAGGGTCCAGGAGGCCGAGGGTATAAGGAAAGACTTTTTAGGTCCTAAAAGAAATGGAAAGTCAACCGGATACGCACCAAACCGATCAGACTCGGTCTGACATCTATATATACATTGATTAGCCTGATGGTGTGTTCATGAACATAAAAAAAATGTATAAAAGTTGTAAGTTTCATAGTGACTACAGACTGTAATTATTGTAAAATTATAATCAAATTTCTTGTACGAGAAGCAGTGTCGCTATTGTCTGCAATATTAATTTAACTGACTTCAGGTACAATGCATTAACGGTAATGGCGCTGATTTGAGAATGTAAGCTTTTATTTAATCCTAAAACAAATCCTCTATTATTATTATTATTAATAAGTATTTATATAGCGCTATAAGGATACATAGCGCTTTACAATTTAGAGGGTTGACATAGACAAGTGGTCGAAGACGACGACCACAAACGGTGACAAACGATGACAGATCACAAATAGTAATACAGGTACAATGGGGCCGGGGATCCTGTCCGCGAGGGCTCACAGTCTAAAGGGGGTAGGGAGGGAGACAATAGGAGGGGGACAGGTGAGTTGGTGCAGTGGATAGGTTGTCAGTGTGTGTTGTAGGCTTGTAGGAAGAGGTGGGTCTTCAGGTTTTTTTTTAAGGTTCCCAGGGTCGGGGAGTGTCTGATGTGGTGAGGGAGGGAGTTCCAGAGTCTGGCAGAAGCCCGAGAGAAGTCTTGTGTGCGGTTATGGGAGGTGGAGATGCGGGAGGTTGAGAGAAGGAGTTCTTGGGAGGAGCGCAGGTTGCGCGAAGGGAGGTAGCGGGAGACCAAGTCGGAGATGTAGGGAGGGGACAGGTTGTGGATGGCTTTGTATGTCAGGGTTAGGGTTTTGAAGCGAGATCGCTCGGGGAAGGGGAGCCAGTGGAGGGCTTGGCGGAGAGGGGAGGCGGGGGAGTTGAGGATGGTGCGGAGAGGATCAAGGGAGGTGGCAGGGAGGCCGGTGAAAAGGAGATTGCAGTAGTCCAGGCGGGAGATGATGAGGGCGTGGATGAGTGTCTTAGTCGTGTTGTGGTCAAGGAAGGAGCGGATGCGGGCAATGTTTTTTAGTTGAAGTCGGCAGGCGGTGGCAAGGGCTTGGATGTGGGGCTTGAAGGAGAGGGAGGAGTCGAGGATTACCCCGAGACATTTGGCGTGGGGGACGGGTGAGAGGGAGCAGTCTTTAACGGTGATGGATAGGTCAGAAAGGGGGGGACGGTTGTTAGGGGGAAAGACGATGAATTCAGTCTTGTCCATGTTGAGTTTGAGGAAGCGGGTGGAGAAGAAGGATGCAATGGCGGATAGGCATGGAGGAATTTTAGATAGGAGAGAGGAGATGTCGGGGCCAGACAGATAGAGCTGGGTGTCGTCGGCGTAGAGGTGGTATTGGAGGCCGTGTGACTCGATGAGGCTGCCTAGGCCGAGGGTGTAAATAGAGAAGAGAAGTGGTCCCAGGACCGAGCCTTGGGGGACACCTACGGAGAGGGGGTGGGGCGAGGAGGTGGTGTGGGAGTGGGTGACACTGAAGGTCCTGTCCGTCAGGTAGGAGGAGATCCAGGAGAGGGCGAGGTCAGTAATGCCAAGAGACTCAAAAATTTGGAGTAAGAGGGAGTGGTCAACAGTGTCAAAGGCAGCAGAGAGGTCGAGAAGGATGAGGACGGAGTAGTGTCGTTTGCTCTTGGCGATCAGAAGGTCGTTAGTGACCTTGGTCAGGGCTGTTTCGGTTGAGTGTTGCGGTCGGAAGCCGGATTGTAGGCGATCGAAGAGAGCATAGGAAGAGAGGTGGGAGGACAGTTTGGAATAGACGTGTTGTTCCAGAAGTTTTGAGGCAAACGGGAGAAGAGAAATGGGGCGATAGTTGGAGACTGAACTAGGGTCGAGGGATGGTTTTTTTAGGATGGGCGTGATTAGGGCGTGCTTGAAGGGTGAGGGGGAATGTGCCGGATTTGAGTGATATGTTGTATAGGTGCGTCAGGGCAGGGATGAGGACTGTGGTAAGGTTAGGGATGAGGTGGGAGGGGAGTGGGTCCAGGGCGCAGGTGGTGAGGTGTGATCGTGATAGAAGGGAGGAGAGGTGGTCCTCGGTCATGGGGGTGAAATTGCATTTGGGTGGGGGGGGATGGGCTGGAGGTGGGATGGGGTGAGGGGAGTGTGGGTCGAAGCTTTGTCTGAGTTTGTCAATTTTGTCTTTGAAGAAGGTGGCGAAGTCGTCGGCGGAGATGAGAGGTGAGGGAGGAGGTGCAGGGGGACGAAGTAAGGAGTTGAAGTTTTTGAAGAGTTGTTTGGGGTTGTGAGACAGGGCGGTAATTAGGGAGGAGAAGTATGCTTGTTTTGCGGAGTCAAGGGCAGTCTTGAAGGTATTGAGGGAATGTTTGTATAGGGTAAAGTGCTCTGCGGAGTGGGACTTCTTCCATTTCCGCTCGGCTGCCCTAGTCGTCCGTCGGAGTTTTTTGGTGAGGGTCGTGTTGTGTGGAATGTGAGCGGTGCAGCCTGGTTGAGGGCTGTGGTGAGGGTGGAGTTGTAGAGGGAGGCGGCGGATTCAGCGTCATGAGAAGAGGCCAGGTCGGAGAGGGGGAGGAGGGATTCAGAGAGAGAATGGAAGTCGATGAGCTTAAGGTTTCTGCGGGGGTGGGGAAGTGTCCGGCGGGGGGGGAGTGTGGTAGGGGGGAAGAGGGACGAGAAGGTCAGTAAGTTGTGGTCGGAGTGGGTGAGGGTTGAGTGTGCGAGGTTGGAGAGGAGCAGAGGCGGGTGAAGACAAGGTCAAGTGTGTGGCCACCAGTGTGCGTGGCGGAGGAGATCCATTGGGAGAGGCCAAGAGAGGAGGTGAGGGATAGGAGTCTGGAGGCAGCGGCTGTGGGGGTGTCGATGGGGATGTTGAAGTCACCCATGACGATGGTGGGGATGTCGGAGGAGAGGAGGTGGAGGAGCCAGGTTGTGAAGTGGTCGAAGAAGGTAGAGGGGGATCCAGGGGGGCGGTAGACAACAGCCAGTTGGAGGTTGCAGGGGGAGTAGATGCGAACGGAATGTGCCTCGAAGGAGGGGAGGGGGGGTGGAGTGAGAGGGGAGAAGGAGCAGTCGCTGGCCAGAAGTAGGCCAGATAAGATATCTAATGGTTCCCCATCCTGGAGTAGGAGGGTCACCTATCCAGGTCTCTAGCTGAGTCCATGCTGGTAGTAGTTGGGGCCTAAACCCTGAGGTCACCCAGCCCCTGGTTCCTTGGGTGATAGTGTAGTCATCATGCCCTGCAGTGTTTATGACTCACACAGTACAGTATGTGTTGGACTGGCCTCGTGGGACATTGGCGGACCCTAGAGCAGGATATAAAAAGGGTCCACCAGTAACTGTGATGGCTTCAACTGAATGTGAGTCATCAGAAGTGGCGGACCCACAAGGGTTTGGGTACTCAGGTCTCGGGCGTTTGGGTACAAGGATGTCACAAGTGGTTGGTGCCCGAGCCTGTGCCCTCGTGGTGACAGTTAATAGGGGGACATTTACAGGGATAAGAGTTTATAGGTGAATGTCGTGACGCCACCTGTAGATCCGGTGATGTCACCGGCGCTGCTGAGGCCTCCGGGGTGATAGGTGGCAGCAAGGTATTGTGGCTCCCTACAGGTGGAGCGGGGTCCCCGGGGCTGTAAGGGTATGATGGTGGAATAGGGTAGCGCATTCATTGCGGTGTGGGACAGGCTGGAAGGATGGACACACACACAAGAAAGTCTTTTTCTGTACCTTTTTACTGGTGGGTCACAGGTACACTTCCAGGGTTGAAGGATGCACTTTGGGATTTCCACACCGAGTGGGCTATAGGCCTCCTTGTCCTGCTCACTTGTCCTGAAGTCTGGCGTGTGTGGAACCAGGCCTAACCTCTCTCCTCTCTCACACCCGTGTTGCTGCACTGAGGGCTCTCACTTGGCTACCGCTACCTCTCTGCGGCTCCTTGCTCTCAAATGGGGGTGCTGCGGGTGACCGGGAAGCTAAACCTCAGCGGTGTACTGGGATTCTCTGCTGGGCTAATCTCTCCCTTGCAGACTCGGACTCCAGTGACCGGTGTTCTCTTGGGGGGAGCCGGTATGGCTCCTCTGCCCCCGCTGTACTGTTCCTCGCCTCTACCTTCGGTCCTCACTCTCTGGACCCTCACACTAGCTCTGGCGGTGCACTAGTTTCGGGCCTAGCATGGCTCCGGTAACCAGTTTTGCTCACTGGGCTCTGAGCTGATCTTCACAGGTCTTCTAGTGACTGCACATTCTGACTAACTCCGCCACCATCACCTGTATTTATAGGGGATTTGGCTAAACAGCAACCAGTGGTGCTCCCCCTACAGGCCTGGACTGGAAGATGTTGTGTATATGTGGGTACCAGATGTGGAAATCCCCTAGTGTACTAGTTGGTTCTGTGGCTACTTGGCACAGGGCGCCACAGAAGCACATTCAGTTCACATGTATTACACTGCTGAAATCTATTATATACTTACCTTTTGGCATCCGTCATCAACTTCCAAATGGTTGTCCTCCTACCATGCGTCGGCAGCACCCATATTTTCACACCCAAGGGATAGGTGTGCAAATATGGCGCCCGCTGGCAGTGCTGGCCCTTTGCAAGTACCAACAGCGGTGCCACCGACATATGAAGCGCACACAGCAGGGGGAGGAAGGGCACAGAGAGTGCACAGCAGGGAGAGGGAGGAAAGGCAAAGAGAGCGCACAGCAGGGAGAGGGAGGATGGGGTAGAGAGAGCACACAGCGGGGAGAGGGAGGAAAGGTAAAGAGAGTGCACAATAGGGAGAGGGAGGAAGGGCAAAGAGAGTGCACCACAGGGAGAGGGAGGATGGGGCAGAGAGAGCACACAGCAGGGAGAGGGAGGGGGAAAGAGCACATAGGGGGAGGCGGTGGAGTACAAAGTACAAAGAAGGGGGGAGGGCGCAGAGAGAGTGACCCACCGTTGCCGGGTTCTCAGGTCTCAGGCGCTGGCTGCGGTCACGGTTCGGTGCCTGAGGCTGTAAGGGCCCAGTGGTCAATGCACGGTTAAATGAGGAATAAAGTTTGTTTCGTGACGCCACCTGTAGGTGTCCGGTGAGGGCACCGGTGCTGCTCAGACCTCCGGGGTGATGTGCGGCAGCTAGATGGAACCGCTCCCTACAGGGCGAGCGGGGGTTCCCCGGGGCAGTTAATGGAGTTGAGGGGAATAGGGTAGCGCGGTCGGTGTAGTGGACAGGAGGGACACGCACACATATAGTCTTTTGGTACCTTTACTGATGTTGCGGGTACACTCGACCGGGGATGAGGTAAACACTTCAGGACTTTCCACAGCAAGCAGGGTTGTAGGCTTCCTAGTAAACGTTGTTCTGCTGGAGTCTGGCAGGCATGAAACCCAACCAAACCGTTACTGTCCTTCTTGTGTGTCTCTTTACACCCGGGTTTGCTGCACTGAGGGCACTTCTATGGGACTCCTGTCAGGCTCTACGACTCTGGGCTCTCATTTGGCGGTGCTTCGGGTGTCCGGGGAGCTAAACCCCCTATTTATGGTGCTGGTTTCTCTACAAAGTCTGTACTGCGTCCTAGTAGCTCGGACCCAGTGACCGGAACTCTACTAGGGTGAGTGGGGATGACTCCTCTGCCCCTATTTAGTACTTGCTTCTCTCCTGTTCCTGTGACCCCTACTCTGCGGGTCTACCACTTTCCAGGTGTCTCTGGTATGGGCCTAGCACGGCTCCAGTACCAGCTCAGCTCACTCAGCTCTTCACAGTTCTGTAGTGACTGCACACTCTGGAGTTTCTCCTGCCAGGACCCGTATTTATAGGGGGAACTGGCTTAAGGCAACCAGTGGAGCTCCCCCTACAGGTCTGGGGTGAAAGGTTTTGTTTGTTAGTGGGGTTACTCGCTGTGTACTTTCCATCCATGTCTCAAGAGTTCCTGTGGTGCCCTGCACAGGGTGCCACAAGACCACACAGCAGGGGGAGGGAGGGGGAAGAGAGAGTGCACAGGGGGAGGAGGCAGAGAGACCACACAACAGGAGGGGAAGAGAGAGTGCACAGCAGTGGGGATCAGAGGGAGCTCAGAGATGGGAGCAGAAAGAGCGCACAGGAAGGGGGGAGGTAGGGGAGAAGAGAGAGCACACAGGGTTTGGAGAGAGAGTAGCAGGGGGGGCCAGAGAGAGCATACAGCAGGGGGAAGAGAAAGCACACAGCTGGGGGGAGGGGGCAGAGAAAGCGCACAACAGGGGGGGGCCAGAGAGAGCACATAGCATGGAGGTGCCAGAGAGAGTGCATAGTAGGGGGGCATAAAGAGTGCAGAGTAAAGGGGGCAGAGACAGCCCACAGTAGGGAGAGAGAGAGAGACCGCACAGCAGGGGGCAGAGAGCACACAGGGGGCCAGTGAGCTCACGGGGGGGAAAGAGAATTCACGGAAGTGTGGAGCCCCAAGGGACGTGGGGTACTCGGTACCGGACCGATCTGCTGCTGGGGATGTCACTGGTGGCCTGGTCCGGACCGTGTCCCTGGCTCAGCACAATAAAAGGGGGATATTTACAAGGGAGATTGTCACGGGTGACGCCACCCACTTGATGCGGCCAGTAATGGGGGCCGCCGCTGCTGCAGAACCTCCGGGGGTGATGTGAGGGCAGCGGAGGTGGTATAGTTCCAGTGGGGGGAACTGTATCCCCCGGGGCAGTAAAGGTGTAAAGTCTATTGGGGTTATAGATGGTGGAAGAGGGGTTGGAGGACACACACACTCACGTTTAGTTGATACTGCAATTCTCCTCTTCTCCCTGATGCTGCAGAGCTGACAGGCTGGATCTGTGGAGAAGCTCTCTGTGCTGAATCTGGAGCAAAGGTCACAATCAATACACAGACTCCAAAGCTGTTTTCCAAGGCTTTACTGCTGATATTATTGCAGATTATAGTCCACGGAGTCTGTAATGGTGGCTGAGCTCTCTCTCCCCACACCTTGTCCGGGTCATTAGCCTCCTTATGCTGCACCGTGTGTGTGTCCTGAGCTGCTGCTTCTTAGCTAAGCTGCTGGGATTCCTCACGTCTCTCTCTGTTCGCTGCTGGTACCACTGGGTTAGGCAACTTGGGTCCTCTATGCTGCACTGACCCCTCCGTGTTGCTTCACTCTGGTACTAGGGGGCATCTAGAGATCCCGCTGTTCCTGGATTCGCTGTGCTGTGGGTGCCAGACACAGTACCGGATCCGGTGTCCGTCTCTCTGTGCGTACTTCTGGGGCAAGTGATGGTGTCACTCCAGCTCCCAGACGTGTTCCTCTGTCTTTCGTTCTCCTGCTCCTCTGACCCTTGCTAGGTCTGCACTGAGCTAACTCTGCTCTCAATAAGCTCTCAGCTCTCTTGAGCTGCTCACAGCACTACACCGTGCTGTACGGTCTGAGCTCTCCCTCATGGACAAGTCTATATATGGAAGCAGGAGGTGCTCCCTCTATTGCCCAGAGGTGGTAGTGTTTGTCAGTGTGTAGTGGGGGAGAGAACCCATGTGATGTTATTGTGGCACATTAACCCATGGGGTGCCACATTCCCCCTTAGTTAAATACAGTACTCCGGGACTGTGGAAAAACAAGTAAACAACAATTAAACACAATTAATATTGACATAGACTTAAAAATGAAAAAGTACAAAAATCACTAGAATGTGAAAAAGAGTCCGAAAGTCAAAAAGCAGTCTTTCCAGAGGTTTAGTCTATTGCCTCCGGGCTGATGAATATATATACAAGAGAGTTCTTACCACAACCAGTCCGTGGTATATATGGTCCATAAGTAAATAAGGAGATTGCAAAGTTCATACAGGATAGTCTCTGTAGGTACTGGGCTTTTTAACGTTGCAAGAACTATATACATTTGCTTTACATTTTAACAAACATATTTACATTATACCTTTACTTCTGTATTTTACTCTTTGTACCTAGCTGGTATCTGACCTTGGGTACTACGCTCTGATCTGCGCAATGTTGGTGGAGTTAGTATGAAAGTGTGAGTGGACGTGTACCTATTTGGGGTGCTTGGTATTATGGCAGATGGAGGTCTGACTGCAGGACTGGCAAGTTCACTGGGACCAGGAATCTGTTCTTCCTCTTCGGATTCTACTTCCAGTTCTTCAAGTCTTGGGTCTTCTTCAGGTAACACAGGTTCTGGTAACACAGGTTCTGGTAACACGGGTTCTGGTCTTGGTTCCACCATTGAAGGGAATGCAATCATTGGTACTACAACTGCTCCATGGTAATTTGGCCATGTTTTAGGAAAATCTCCTAGTACCGTGTGGAAAACTTCTTCTTTTTCTTTCTCTTGAATAGGTTGGACCTGTACGGGTTCTATGACTTCAGGTGTCTTCAGGGTTTCAGGACACAATTTGAGTTGATCACGAGATACGACTTGTGAAGTTCTTCCTTCATCTTTGCTTATCAAATAGGTTTTTACATTGTCTTGGTTAGATGGTAAGACTGTGTATGGCACTGCTTCCCACTGATTATCCAGTTTGCCTGTACATCTCTTTCTCTTGAGAACTTGATCACCTTCTTGTAATGGCATTGCTTGAGCATGTTTGTTAAAGGTTTTCTCTTGTCTTGCTCTTGCTTGTTGTAGGTTTCTCTCTACACATTCTTGCACTTGGTGATACTGTTTCTGACGTTTGATATCCCAATCTGTCTCTTCCAATTCTGTATCTGGTTTTTCAACTCCCATTTCTAGATCAATTGGTAGCTTACCGGGTCTTGCGCGCATAAGATAAGCTGGAGTGCAGTTTGTAGAACTCACGGGGACATGGTTGTATAAGTCTACCAAATCCGGTAATTTATCTGGCCACTGGTTTCTTTCTGATTCTGGTAAGGTCTTTAACAGTTCGATTACGATATGATTCATTTTCTCGCAGAGACCATTTGTTTGGGGATGATACGTTGTTGTGCGAATCTTCTTGCAACCGTACATATTGCAGAATTCCTTGAATAGTTCTGATTCAAAAGCTGGACCTTGGTCTGCAAGGACTTGTTCTGGGTAACCATGTGGTCTACAGAAATGCGTCTGGAATGCTTTTGCTGCAGTCTTCGCTGTCAAGTCTTTGACTGGTACCACCACTAAGAAGCGTGAGTAATGGTCCACGATGGTTAGGGCATAGACATAGCCTGACCGGCTTGGTGACAACTTGACGTGATCTAATGCGACTAGTTCAAGAGGCTGCTTGGTTATTATTGGTTGAAGTGGAGCTTTCTGTAGATCTTTCCTTCTGAGGTTGCATGCGGCACATCTTCTGCACCATAGTTCAATGGATCCTCTCATGCCAACCCAATAGAATCTGTCTCTCAGGATTGCTTCTAACTTCTTCCATCCGAAATGACCTGCGTTGTCATGATAAGCCTCTAAGACCATTTGAGTGTCTCGCTTGGGCACGATTATCTGCCAGACCAGTTCATGCGTCTTGGGATTGGTAAATCGTCTACAGAGCTTCCCTTGATGCAGGAACAACTTGCCTTTATCCTTCCATAGCTGTACAGCTTCAGCTGGGGCATTCTGTCTAGGGTGTGCATGTTGTTGCGTAAGCAGTTCTTTCACTAGCTTCACAGCTGGATCAGTATCTTGAGCTTCAGCCCATCCGTAGTGTCTTAACGGGTTAAGGTTTATTTCCTGTTTCTTTTGGTAGATGCCGGGTCGATAATCTTCTACCCTTGAACGATGAAAGGCCGGGAGTTCAATCTCTTCCAACTCTTCCGGTTCCTCTTCCACGTCTTTCAGGTGCGGCATCCGGGATAAGGCATCTGCGTTCCCATTCTTGCGGCCTGCCCGATATTTGATGACAAAGTTGTAGTTTGATAGCCGGGCTATCCATCGCTGCTCCAAAGCACCTAATTTGGCTGTGTCCAGGTGAGTCAACGGGTTGTTATCCGTGTAGATGGTGAATTCTGCACCTGCCAAGTAATGTTTAAAGCGTTCGGTTACAGCCCAGACTACTGCTAGTAGCTCTAACTTGAAGGAGCTGTAGTTCTCGGGATTTCGCTCTGTAGGCCGGAGCTTCCTGCTTGCAAAGGCAATAACTCGTTCTTTGCCTCCTTGCTTCTGCGACAATACTGCTCCCAGTCCCACGTTGCTGGCATCCGTGTAAAGAATGAATGGTTGATGGTAATCAGGGTATGCCAGGATCTCTTCTCCCGTCAGCGCACTTTTTAGCTGATTGAAGGAATCTTCTCTTTCTTCATCCCACCATGCCAGGGAATTACAGTTTGAAGTCTTCCTGGACCGTCCTACCAGAATGTCTTGCAGAGGAGCTGCTAGCTTCGTGAATCCTCGGATAAATCTCCTATAATAGCCTACCAGGCCCAGGAATTGCCTCACTTCTTTTACATTCGTAGGTCTTGGCCAATCCCTTATCGCTGTGACTTTATCAGGATCCGGTGCTACTCCCTCTGAACTCACGACATGTCCCAGGTACTGTACTTTTGGTTTGAGAAGGTGACACTTGGATGGCTTGATTTTCATGCCATACTTCGATAAAGCTTCGAACACTTCTGCCAGGTCTTGTAGATGTTGCTCGTACGTCTTCGAATATACAATGACGTCATCTAGGTACAGGAGGACAGTTTCGAAGTTCTTGTGTCCTAGGCAGCTCTCCATCAGACGTTGGAAGGTCCCGGGTGCGTTGCAGAGTCCGAACGGCATACAATTGAACTCACAGAGGCCCATCGGCGTAGTAAACGCTGTCTTCTCCTTGTCGGCCTCGGCCACAGGAACCTGCCAGTACCCACTAGTCAGATCAAGGGTGGAAAAGTAGTTAGCAGATTTTAATGCAGCTAATGACTCCTCAATCCTAGGTAATGGGTATGCGTCCTTATGTGTAATGTGGTTAATCTGCCGGTAATCTACGCACATTCTCATGGTCCCATCCTTCTTTTTGACTAACACTAGAGGTGCTGCCCAGGGGCTACAACTGTCTCTTATTACCCCTGCAGATTTCATTTCTTTGAGCATATCTTTGGTGGTTTGGTAGTGAGCTGGTGGTAAGGGTCTATACCTCTCTTTTATAGGCTGATGGTTACCTGTGGGTATAGTGTGCTCTACCCCTTTGATCTGCCCAAAGTCTAACGGGTGTTTGCTGAATATCTGCTCATATTCTTTCACTACCCGGTATACTCCATGCTTGTGACGGGGAGGTGTAGAACTGGTACCTACATGCAACTTTTGGCACCAATCCTCCAGCTTCTCCTCTGAGCCATTGTCATCCGCCTGGCATGACGGGTTCAAGGGCTCGGCGGCGGTGATGTTGTTGTTATCAACCGTGTACAACATAGCCATGGTAGCATACTTTGGTAATGTGACCTCATCTTCTCCGCAGTTCAATAGGCGTAATGGCACTCTTCCCCTGTGTACGTCAACCACCCCTCTAGCAGTGAGTATGGTCGGTCTACTGTCTGAGTACACGGGTTCTACCAGGGCCTGATAGTCTTGCCCTTTAATGCCTATTGCGGCTCTGCACCACACCAACATTTCAGTTTTGGGAGGAATTACAATAGGTATTGGGTCACTTACTCTGACACTGCCGATCTCACCTCCGGAGATTTCTACCTGCTGCTTCAACATCAGGGCTTTGATCTCTTTGTGCAGAAGCCTCTGTTGTCCTGTTCCGGCAGTCTCGGCGATTTGCTGCAAAACACTTAACACTTCGGAAAAACATTTCTCAATGACATTCATTCCTACCACCATCACGGGTTCACGGCCTCGCCGGTCGACATCTACGATTATAATACCCTGTTTCTGCAATTCTACCTTCCCAACCTGAATATTCATCTCTCTAAATCCAACCTTTGGTATCATCAATCCATTACCAGCCCACACTTCAAAGTTAAAGCCATCTGGCGCATTAGTAATGTCTGAATCAGCCCAGTACCTTTTATATAGAACATGTGGGATGGATGTTATTTGGGATCCGGTATCCAGCAAGGCACTAAAGGGAATGCCATCCAACACAATAGGGATCACCGGCTTTCCTCCCACAAATTTGTCATACCAGGCTGAGGGGCCTTGAGTGTTCATTCCTGGGGAGCGGCCCGCCTGCCCAGGGTATCGTCGTTTAAAGGACACTCTCGAGCAAAATGACCTGGTTTCTGGCAACGGCGGCAGACGGGCTGTCCATCTGGTTGGTAGCGATCGCTGGGTCGTCCTCTTGCTGCTGGGTATCTTCTGGGCCTCGTCCACGGAACATCCTCTCTGCTGGTCGCCAACTCGATCTTGGGTGCAGGTTTTGACTCTCGCAGTTCCTTGATGACCTTGGCCATGGAGATCACGGTGTCTGTCAGGGCATCTAGCTTTTGGTTGATGGCTGCATTTGAGATATAGTCCCCGGCCTCAGCAGCAGTCGTTGACATAGCCGATGTCACTGGCGCTGCCGCCTGCTGAGGTGCTGCTGCAGTGTCAAGCACAGATGTTAATTCCCTTGGCTCCTCCAGCTGCTGCAGACGGATAGCTCTATCTTTCAGCTCAGTAAACGTCATGTCAGGGTTCTGCAGCAGTACCATGCTTAACTGTCCTCGATGGGAAGGGGAATGGAGACCCTCTATGAATTGGTCAAATAGCATTTTATCAGCTCCCGGGGCTAAAGCAGGTTCTGCCAGCTTAAGGGCTTTGAGTGCTTCCTGCAGGTTCAAGGCAAAGTCTCTGGCACTCTGTTTAGGCTTCTGGTGGCATGCAAAGAACCTCATCTTAGCCCGGGTATCAACAGCAGATTCAAAAGTTGCTTTCAGTCTGGCTGCTAGATGCTCTACAGTGTCCTTATCTGTGTCCAGCCAGGACGCCACCTCACGCCGTGCATTGCCCGTTAACTGTCCCATTATCATGCCTACACGCTGGGCTTCAGTGAGGGGATACATCACATAATACTCTTTAATCTTTTGCATAAAGTCAGTTAAAGTATTAGGCTCACCGGAGTATTGGGGCAGCCACATTGCCCCTGGAGTATACGGCATCAGGAATGGCATTATGGATGCTGTTCCTTGCGCCGCTGCACCGCCGGACGCTACTGGCTGACCCGACGCTGCAGCTCCATCGGCTACTCCGCCGCCGTCTTGTGCATCGGCCTGCGACATCTTGGGCCCCCTTAGTTATTATGCGCCCTCCGTCTTCCGCTTCCGTCCGGATGTCTCTGGGAGGTTCCGGGGCGCAGCAGGGATCTCCTTCCCCGCCGGATGTCGTCAGCACCAAGGGAGGAGGCTGGGTTCGCGCCAATGCAAGGTACCGCCCCCTCTCATCCCCGCGCGCCGCGCGCTCCAAAATGGCGGATTCTCAAAAATACAGTTCAGATGGCGCACAGGGTCCAATTCTTTTGGACCGGGTAGATCCTGTTCGTGACGCCAGGTTGTGGAGCCCCAAGGGACGTGGGGTACTCGGTACCGGACCGATCTGCTGCTGGGGATGTCACTGGTGGCCTGGTCCGGACCGTGTCCCTGGCTCAGCACAATAAAAGGGGGATATTTACAAGGGAGATTGTCACGGGTGACGCCACCCACTTGATGCGGCCAGTAATGGGGGCCGCCGCTGCTGCAGAACCTCCGGGGGTGATGTGAGGGCAGCGGAGGTGGTATAGTTCCAGTGGGGGGAACTGTATCCCCCGGGGCAGTAAAGGTGTAAAGTCTATTGGGGTTATAGATGGTGGAAGAGGGGTTGGAGGACACACACACTCACGTTTAGTTGATACTGCAATTCTCCTCTTCTCCCTGATGCTGCAGAGCTGACAGGCTGGATCTGTGGAGAAGCTCTCTGTGCTGAATCTGGAGCAAAGGTCACAATCAATACACAGACTCCAAAGCTGTTTTCCAAGGCTTTACTGCTGATATTATTGCAGATTATAGTCCACGGAGTCTGTAATGGTGGCTGAGCTCTCTCTCCCCACACCTTGTCCGGGTCATTAGCCTCCTTATGCTGCACCGTGTGTGTGTCCTGAGCTGCTGCTTCTTAGCTAAGCTGCTGGGATTCCTCACGTCTCTCTCTGTTCGCTGCTGGTACCACTGGGTTAGGCAACTTGGGTCCTCTATGCTGCACTGACCCCTCCGTGTTGCTTCACTCTGGTACTAGGGGGCATCTAGAGATCCCGCTGTTCCTGGATTCGCTGTGCTGTGGGTGCCAGACACAGTACCGGATCCGGTGTCCGTCTCTCTGTGCGTACTTCTGGGGCAAGTGATGGTGTCACTCCAGCTCCCAGACGTGTTCCTCTGTCTTTCGTTCTCCTGCTCCTCTGACCCTTGCTAGGTCTGCACTGAGCTAACTCTGCTCTCAATAAGCTCTCAGCTCTCTTGAGCTGCTCACAGCACTACACCGTGCTGTACGGTCTGAGCTCTCCCTCATGGACAAGTCTATATATGGAAGCAGGAGGTGCTCCCTCTATTGCCCAGAGGTGGTAGTGTTTGTCAGTGTGTAGTGGGGGAGAGAACCCATGTGATGTTATTGTGGCACATTAACCCATGGGGTGCCACAGAAGAGCAGAGTATCCAGATAGCGCAGTAGGGGAAGAAGCAGAATGGAGAAGTAGTATACTGTACAGCAGATGGACTTTTCTTTTATCACAGTGCCCTGACTATTTCTGCCAGCAGAGGGCGCTCAATATACATATAAAACTTATTTTGTATTGATAGCAAGTGACTACTGCATATGTTATCCTCAATGATTGTGAAGATTCCAATAAACGCCACGGACATGATGTTACTTCTCAGGCTGAATGTGGCGTATCCTGGGTTGTCATGTCCTGTATGTACCACTGATCACTATGTATTTTGCCATGTGACTTGGAATGTTGCTTCTAATTAATACTATGGAAGCATAACACTTAGTATTGAAGTTGGTGAAGCGTAAAAGTAGGGAAACTATAAGCGAATAAACTCCATATAACTGTTACTTGGTACCTTCACCGTTCTTTTTAGTTTAAAAATTACCTATATATATTTATATACACACAATGGGTGAACTAAGTATTGAACACGTCACCAATTATCTAAGTACGGTATATTTCTAAAGGTACTATCAACATAACTTTTCACCAGATGTCAGTAACAATCCATCCAATATACAAAGGCAAAATAAAATCAAACCATAGATGTCCATAAATTAAGTTATGTGTAATAATGTGAATTGAGACAGGGAAAAGGTTTTGAACATATGAAGAGAGGTGGAAAAAGCCCTGGAAGGTCCTGACACCAGCTGAAATCTATCAGTAATTAGAAAGCAATCTTGACACTTAGTGACGTTCGTACAACATACGATTCTACTGATTCATCTCAAAGTGCCACACAAGATACATCTCATGATGGGTAAAACCAGTGAGCTGTCTCAAGACTTTCTCAATGTCATTGTTGCAAAATATACTGCTGGCATTGGTTACAGAAGAATTTGTAAATTGCTGAGCGTTCCAGTGACTGTTGGGACCATAATCAGATATCAGGCAATGTGAGCAGACAGAACTGTGCATTGGGCAGATAAATATCCTCAGTTAACTATCACATTTAAACTGAACCAGAAAGGCATCACAGTTTGGGGTGTATTGACCAGCAACGGTGTTGTACGAACGTTTTTTGCAGAACTGTAATCAGTATATGACTACATCACCAGAACCACAGTCAGTACATGAAAATATTACCATAACCATAAATAGTACATATATATAGCAACAGAACCATTATTAGTACATGAATACATCTCTAGAGAAACAAGTAAAAGTGCTGTATGACCATTTTTCTTCCATACAACAGTGGTTAGTAACAATAAATCAAATATGGTAGTTTCACAACACAAAACCAGGACTTATTTAGCCAAATAGCTTGATGGGGCACCTTCTCAATACCCTTTTACAGCAAGGAACAACCTTTACAACACCTTCTTACAACAATGGATCAAACAACGTGGCAGAATTTAATGCTACGTATTCACCAAACCTAACCCCAATGAAATGCGGAAAGCAATGGATGAATTATAAAGTTAATCTTGGAAGGATTTATGGACATTGATGCCGACCAGAATTGATGTTGTACTTAGCGCCGTATATGACGTTCATGTTGATGTACACACGTCATGTATCCTACTAGTAAGTCAGGCTAAGGGTATGTGCACACAGTGAATATTTCAGAGGGTTCTGCTCTGTGATTCACTTGAAAAAGAATTAAATAAACATAAAAATGATAAACACATGCTGTGCAATATGAAAAAGACTTGCTTCGCTGTGATGAGCTGCCATAAAGTGACCTCGCGCATGTGTGGCGCCCTGCAAATGCAGGCATCACAGAGGGGTACTATACCTGTAAAAGAGGTAGGTGGACCCTAGGATGGTGGATGGGACCGATTCCCAGCACTCCCCCATTAGTTTAGGATGGGAGGTTACCCGGGAGGGAATAAATTCACCTCTAGGGGGAGCAAGGAGGTCTTTTATCAGGTCTTTGCCTCTAAGCTTTGGAGCTTAGGGTCTCTCGGCTGAGGGACCAGGAGGAGATGGAGGAAGAGGAGAGATATTAGAAAGATCAGCTAAAGTGAAACGAGGCGGAAGGTCACACCGGGTCGGTTACAAGCCGCACCGGAGGAGAGAAGAAGGGCCTTGAGGAGGTCCTGAAAGAGGGCGGCCGACAAGAGAAGTACGGGCCCTAGAAAGAAAGGGAGACCCTCAGAGTGGAGCGTCCATACTCCAGGGGATACTCCAATCCACCAGGGGAACGCCAGGCCCTAGGAACCGGCCAAGTCCAGCTTGCAGTCGGCAACTGGCTGCTGTGGCTTGTTCATCAGCCGCAGCACCCTGCCATCGGAGAGGTCTGCCTGCTTCCTCACCAACGAGGGAGGGGACTCCCGGTACTACCTACACAGAGCTACTGGGTATAGATCGATCCTAAGCAGGGAAGAACGGACAAGGATTAGTTAACGAAGGTGCACCAAGGATTCTACCATATCACCTGGGATCCACTTGCAGCCACCCATTAAGCTACCTGTCTTTGTAACATCTAAAGTGCTGAGCTGTGAACTGTAACTGCTGCTGCTTCAAGTTAACAGTAAAGTACCCAGGAGAAAGTGACTTTGCTTCTGCTTGTGTTTCTTCTGCGTGAACTTGTTCCCTATACAGGAACGCTGCCCCGGAGGACCAACCCTACCTGTAGAGGACTTTGCCAACTAAGCCGCACTACCATCTACCTCCGGCGGACTGTGGCGGCGCTGGTGACACATTACCAGAAACTACAAGTGGCGTCACGACAACTGTGTATATAAATTCCCCTGTAAATATACCCCTTTTCAAAGAAGTCTCCCAGGACATGGGATCAGGCACGGCCACCACTCCTCGTGACACAGGAGCGTTAACCCTTTGGAGCCTGATACCCGAGTACTCCAAATCCTGGGGCTCGACACATGTGCAATGCGCTTCGTGGGGTTCTCGATACACCAAATGGGTGTACCGACGTCATGGTAGCAGGATAAGACGCGATCAGTATCATACCGGCTTATCCTGCAATGGAGGAGGCCGAGGAATATGCAAAAGGATTATCACACCCATCGGGGCGTGAATAATTACACTACAGGCGGCGGCAAGAAGCCACAGGGAACGCCCTGTGTGACTTCTCAAGAGCCCAGAAGTCGCAAATGATAAGGTAATAAAAGCACTTTTTGAAAGTTTCACTAAACACAATTTTAACAAAAAGGGCCCCTTTACACACGGCTACATTTGTAGCTTGTCACCAGGTAACTTACTGGTTGCAGTGAAATCATGGATACATGGTTCTATCTTGTTGCTGTGTACAAATGGAATCATGTATCCATGATTTCACTGCAAACAGTAAGTTACCTGGTGACAAGCTACAAATGTAGCCGTGTGTAAAGGGGCCCAAAGGGATAGGTAGAATAGGATAATTAAGGTGCAGGGGCAGGTATTGAAAGGATAGGGGGTGATTTTTAGGGGTCAGGTTTTCTTTAAATTACAAAAATAGCACCCAAAAGATATCAGGGAAAAAACATCCAAAAAGTACATTTTCAGACAAAAGACACTGGTGTGTCCTTAAGCATTTTACACCTCAATAAACTGCGGGATTCCCAGATGTGTAGAACACTTTGTGTGCACATACCATTAAAGTACACATGCCCTTTAGATAGTAGTTAAGGCACAAATACACAATAGACTATAATGTGCTGAATCTGGTGAAATCAGCAGGTTCAGCTGACAGTCGAATTATTATGGGTGATAACAATCTGGCATGTCCAATTTCGAAGTGCAGGTCCTTTTGTTCTCTGACAGATAAGTTACTGCCAGGGAGGCCTTATAGTGAACACAGGAGCGCTCAGCAGAGTAAGCGCTACTGAATATCGGAGGGTCGGGTGAGATTGCTGCCACCCAAACAACCAGTCAGCTGTCTATCAGAGCTCTACTTAAATTCAATTTTTCATTGGCTGACATATGTGGCCTCATTCACATGGATGAATTTTAAATTTAGGATACAGACCTTATAACATTCTAGTATCAAGTATGCTAAACAAAGGTTACAACAGTTTGATTAATACATTGCCAAAACCACTATGAGTATAGAAATGCATAACAAGAACCGCTGTAAGGACATGACTACAACAGAACCACCATCAGTACATGAATGCGATCATCAAAATCAACATAAGTATAAGAATTCATCACCAGAATCACCAACAGTAAATTACTATTTCACCTTACCCATCATAAATATATATGTATACAGAACCATCAGAACATAAATACAGTACAAGAACCACCATCTGTACTTGACTACTACACCTGAACCTGACGCTTTTCCCTGGGGCAAGCCTGATCACGGCTTTGCTCCCCAGGTTCTCCTCTCCTTCCTCTTCAGACTCACTCCATGACTGTTCTGCTGTTCTCCCTGGCTGTTCTGCCTAACCCCACCTCCGGGCCAGAATTTTTATAGGGAAGCTCCCCTTAAGCAAGATTCTAGAGCTCACCCTTCTGGTCTGGAGACAGGAAAGTGTTGGATGCTGTGCCACCTAAATAGGGAACCCCCCTTCTTGCTTCCAGGCATGATATCACCCCCTGTGAGGGAGGCAATGCCACTGTGGCAACTGGACCCTGGGGTGCCACATTCTCCCCTAGTGAAATTCAGTACTCCTGGACTGAGGAAACACAAGCAAAATGTAACAACAATGATAACAACTTGAAATTTTCAAAAAGTCTTACAAAGTCTCAAAATGAAAAAGTTACAAAAACCAAGGAAATTGAAAAAACAGTCACTACGGTGCTTAGTCCTTCCACCGTTGGCTGATGAAGCAAATTGTAAACTTATATACAAGATTGTCTTTTATCACAACCAGTCCTATGGTCTATTAGTCCATATTAAAGGTGCTTGTTCATGAATATGCAAGAGTTCATACAGTAAGTCCTGTTTGCATGGTATTCTTAGTGGTTACTGGTTTACTTAGTTGCATGAGAAACAAACAAACATATTTAAAAAGGAAAGAAGAAATGATTAGAATTAAAAAAATAGGAACTCACTCAGAGGAAAAGTCAAGGAAATCACACATGAATATTGCATAATACCAGGTAATAAAAGGAAAGTCTGGAACTTCAGCCCTGGCTGGGGGTGGAGGTCAGCATGATGATGGGTTGGAGGGAGGTGAGGTCAGTTAAGGGGGAGGGATAGGTTAAAGGTCGGGGGGTTTTAAGAGGTGGCGGGGAAGGAGTGTGAGCATTCATCCCACTCTCAGGGGTTAGGTTATTCTTCCCACTTTCCTCTTTTTTGGTTATTCTAGATTGAGTTGCTTAAGTATGTCTCTTGGGTCATTGTAGTGGCTAATGGCGCTTGGGGGGGGTCCTTGAAGTTGGTTCTACATTTTCGCGGGGAATTCATTGAGATATGAATTCATTAATTTGCTATAAGTCTTGTTGTGGGGACTTATAACAATGGAATGTTGGAATTTTTGGTTATTTTAAAAGGAACCTTTGTGTTATGGTGCTGCCGTGCCTGTGGGGTTACGGCTGTGAGTAATTAGGATTTATGGGGTTGTTGGACTAGACATTGCACTGGTATAACAACAATGCCAGAGTTGGGGTTGTTCCTGTTAATCACAAAAAACAATCTTCTATATATAAGAAATGTTAACATGTTTTTTCCATAATGTTGATAAAATAGAAGGCCGCTGTGGCCAAAATTTCTTAAATTATGGGTGTTCCACGTGGGTGGGGTGGTTTAGAGATTTTTCACGGGGTAGATGGACTATGCGTTGCACCAGAATATTGACAATGTACAAACGTAGGTACCCCCCAGTGAAGTGTATGGATAACAAATCAGTGCATCAATACAGGGTATGACAAAAGATTGTCATGATGAGTATAGGATAACAGGGAACCAGGGCACCTGATCTGTGCTTCAAGCTAGGGAGCCCTGAACTATCCCTATCTTCGGGCTACTCCTGATGGTGGAGAGGCCTGGGTCTCCTTTCCTTGCCCTGCTCCAGACCAGTCTGATCTGATTCCCACTCTTCCTCCCCCTGGGATAGGGGAATAATAAAGCCCACAGATAAAGACAGACAAGGGAAAGCCAAAACTCAGTCACAAAGCATGCACACACAAAGGTAAAGACAATAAGATTAGCAGGAAGGGAGCTACAAAATAACCGGGGAGAACATCCACAATTGCACCAAGTAAATAGCCCAACTTTCACCAGAGTCTGGAACTCTGCACCTCACAGACCAACATAGGATAAACTATATCTGGCCTGGAAGGAAAGTTCCAGTGCCATTACTCGGTTCAAGGTCCATTATTTAGCAAAACAAGGAGTAACTCTTAGTCGTTAGCTCACGAGTTAACAACTAAGAGGTACACCCTCGAAACGCATCTAGAGTAAGAGGTACGCCCTCGAAACACATCTAGAGTAAGAGGTACGCCCTCGAAACGCATCTAGAGTAAGAGGTACACCCTCGAAACGCGTCTAGGTAAGAGGTACACACCCTCGAAACGCGTCTAGAGTAAGAGGTACACCCTCTAAACGCGTCTAGTGGATCCCCTGCGTGGGTTTTCACTGATGCTTTTAAACATGTTTTGCTAAATAAAGGACCTCGAACCGAGTAATGGCATCGGAACTTTCCTTCTTTATGCATTAATTGATGTGGACGTCAACCACCACACCGGTTGCCAGGAGTCCGTGAGTAGATATAAGGAAGCTGCCTTCCCTTTCCCCTTCCGAAAGACATACAGTACATATAGCTGGCCTGAGTAGAAGGATTCCTCCAGCATAAATAGGAGGGGATCCACTGTGATAGGCCTCTCCACAATATATGATATTAGGAGAAAACAGACCAGCTGAGATGACTTCTTTCTAGACTGCCTATGAGTCAGCACACAGCAAGTTGATGCCCGAGATAGCCTGTGTTGATCCTAGACACCAGAGAAACCATCCAAGCCCAACGCCGCCATGACAGTCAGCAAAGTTTGTGCAAAACCCCATGTGACATTCATAGAGTACACAGTATATTAGATAAATACATATAATATGTATGTAAAATGTGGGGAACCAAACGAATCAGGTATCAAGATAGTAAGTCAGTACGTCAATGAGGTGTGACATCAGACCTTCTCAAGAAGCCGTAAGGGCGAAACGTGCGTCAGGGGTGTTGATAACTATTTGTGCTTACTCATCTTTATCATATTGAAGGCTTTCCCCTGTACATCTTCATGTATGCCGTAAGCAACTTTGTTTTTGTGTCTCTTGAGCTTGGTCAGCATACCATGTTACACATTTCATGATGACTACAAACTTTGGAATGTATATATCTTAGACTTTATTGAGGCACTAAACTAATACCTAGATAACCCACTAGGGGGTTACTGTACAGTTTACCCATACATTATCTCGGTTTGTGCAATATACAAATCATGTATTCTATGACTTGTACATCACTGTCTTGATGCACCGACCTAATCCCTATACCCCACCATGGGGTATACATTGTACCTTTATACATTTATCGCATTAGCTTGTGCTATTCACAAGGTGTGCGCTCTTTTGTAGCTCTCTCTGAGTGAGCTTCCCCTCTTTTTCATACTGAAGCGACCGGTGGTAAGGCCGCGGGTGTGTGTGTATGATCTTTCTCAACAGAATCCCCATACTCAGGTTTAACCGATAATAACATTTCTTTACTGGCAAACATGTTTATATCACAGTCAACCGAACTATATGCGCACTTGTATATATTAGAGTCTCTGGATCTTCACTTCTTCCGGGTACGCAGCAAGAAAAGAAAACACAATAATGAAGGTATCTTTCCCTAACTTTCCCTAAAATCACGTACCAGTCTATCACAGAAGAAGATGTCGCTCCCACGTAGCAGGCCTGGGGATCTCCTCACTCTTCTTCTTTGGTCTCCTTCTGCAGGTAACAGTCTGTCTCTCCCAGTCTCAGGGCACACAGAGCAACAGCAGAAGGGAGATCACAGCAGCACAAATGGCTCCCTTATGTCGGTCACGGCCCCAGCACATGCACTCTGGGTGCTCGGCGGGCAAGGTTTTGCAGAGCGGCCAGAGTCACAGCACCAAAGTCCAGTGGCCCAGGATCAGTCACAGGGGCTTCTGCGGGGTGATTTTTCCGGCAAGGTATAGCAAAGTAGTCCACTTTAAACAGACATCCGCAGGTAGATCTTCTCAGCTCTGGATTTATACTGCTCTCATTCTCTGCTTTCACTTCCTGGTTAAACAACAGAGATGGCTGGGAGTTTCCCAGCTCTGTGATTGTACAGTCCACTGATGCCCCCTGGTGGACAAGTGCGGACTGTGCACAGTTCATTTCAGTTTCAATTTCAATAATACAATCTGAATTGTACACCTCATTACATACCCCCCCACTTAAAGGTTGACAGTCCCTGTCAACAACCATTGGCTCCAAGGCAGTGATGGCCGTTGATATCACAGGGATTGATCTCCGGCGGAGAAGGGACCTCTGTTGGGGGAAACCGTCATCCCCCCGTTCACCTTCGCTCCCTTGTTCAGGGCTCACAATATCTCCAATAAACTCAGTCACGTTTTCTACCCGGGGAGAGTAGGATCGCCGGCGGTAGCGGCGCCGGTTGGGGGCAAATCTGCTTCCTTTAATGGGAACACCCCCGGGACCGGTGACGTCGGCGGCCTCTGTACCCTTCTCTCCCTTCACAACATCAAACTGTACCACCTCCCCATCACCAACGCTGCGGAGGCACTTACGAGGATTGTTACGCTTTATGGCAGTCTGATGTACAAACACGTCATCCGTTGTGTCATTCCTGTTGATGAAGCCATACCCATCGCGGACATTAAACCACTTCACCGTCCCCTGGACCCGAGTGGCCAGTACTTGCTTATCGGTCTGGCTCTGTCTCTTCACACCCTTTTCCCTGATCTCCCCTGCCGAGCGAACCGCTTTGGCTGGGGCGTCTAGTTTAAAGGTGGCTGCTGTTGTGGGGCATGACTTGCTGGTTCTGGTATATCGGACCACGGGTGGAGGATGCGGACAACGGTTTGCCCTATGGCGGGGGTCGCCGCATGTCCAGCACCTTCCCATAGGC
>JARQOC010002115.1:0-10000 GCA_033576535.1 Allobates femoralis
ATAAACTTTTAACGTATAATTAAGACAACAAGGGGGGGGGGGCAGAAAGACATCAAAGGTGGGGGCAGAAAGTGACCAAAGGGTGGTGGCCAGAGAGCGACCAAAGAGAATGCACAAGGGAGGACAGAGTGGGAGCAGAGAGAGCACATTAGGGGGGCTGACAGTGTGTACAGGGAGGGAGATGTCCGTTGCCCCTAGCGGCACAGAGCCTGCTCCCATCATCATGTCACCGCAACGGGCTCCCATTTACTATATATATATTTTTTACAAAACATTGAAATCGCTGAACTAATTGCATGTGAAATAACAATTGAAATATATATATATATATATACTAGCTGTGAGCCCGATGCAAATGCATCGGGATTCTAGAACGTGCATTAATTTGATTATAGTAGTTATAGCTACTTTTTGGGGGAGTCCAATACTTTTTTTGGGGGGTCCAATACTTTTTGGGGGGGTCCAATACTTATTGGGGCGCGTTCAATGCTTTTTGGGTGCGTTCAATACTTATTGGGGCGCGTTCAATGCTTTTTGGGGCGTGTTCAATACTTTTTGGGGGCGTTCAATACTTATTGGGGTGTGTTCAATACTTTTTGGGGCGCGTTCAATACTTTTTGGGGCGCGTTCAATACTTATTGGGGTGCGTTCAATACTTTTTTGGGCGCGTTCAATACTTATTGGGGTGTGTTCAATACTTATTGGGACGCGTTCAATACTTTTTGTGGCGCGTTCAATACTTTTTGGGCACGTTCAATACTTATTGGGGTGCGTTCAATACTTTTTGGGGCGCGTTCAATACTTATTGGGGTGTGTTCAATACTTATTGGGGTGTGTTCAATACTTATTGGGACGCGTTCAATACTTTTTGGGGCGCGTTCAATACTTATTGTGACACGTTCAATACTTATTGGGGTGTGTTCAATACTTTTTGGGGCGCGTTCAATACTTTTTGGGGCGCGTTCAATACTTATTGGGGTGCGTTCAATACTTTTTGGGGCGCGTTCAATACTTATTGGGGTGTGTTCAATACTTTTTGGGGTGTGTTCAATACTTATTGGGACGCTCTCAATACTTTTTGGGGCGCGTTCAATACTTATTGTGACGCGTTCAATACTTATTGGGTGTGTTCAATACTTTTTTGGGGCGCGTTCAATACTTTTTGGGGCGCGTTCAATACTTATTGGGTGCGTTCAATACTTTTTGGGGCGCGTTCAATACTTATTGGGGTGTGTTCAATACTTTTTGGAGTGCTTTGCTGGGCTAAACCTGAATGGTGCACAGGGGTTAATCACATGTCAGGTCTGTGTGTGAGTGAAGATGTGCTGATTGACTCACTGGGTTGCAGCTGGGAGTGAGTAGGCTGGATAGGAACCTGCCAGGTGTCTGAGTGAGGAGAGGATGATTCAGAAGTTCAGAGCACTGCCATGTGAAGAGGTGCTGGAAGTGATCCGTCCTCAGTGGGTAAGTGATGGGAGCCTACCAGCTGATGTGTGCATGGCAGCCAGTGTCCAAGGGCCAGGCGGTCACAGCTGACTTTGGGACATTGAGGGGGGGGGCTGTGCGGCCATTGGGGGGGTCTGTGCGGCCATTGGGGGGGGTCCTGTGCGGCCATTGGGGGGGGGGGGGGTCTGTGCGGCCATTGAGGGGTGGGGGTTGGGGGTGGGTGTCTGTGCGGGTAGTAGTAGTAGTAGTAGTAGTAGGATGATGATGATGATGATGATGATGATGATGATGATGATGATGATGATGATGATGATGAAGATGTCATCACCTTAGAAGGTATAGGGAGATATACTGTGGTAGCGACTCGCTACCTGACCGGGAAATCGCTAGCTTTGTGGCCGAGCCTCTGGTTCTATTTTCGCCCAGCGACTCGCAATGGCCGCTTCGCGGCCATTGCTCGCACAAACCTAGCGACTCGCAATGGCCTCGCGGCCATTGCTCGCGCAGCTAACGACTCGCATTGGCCGCTACGCGGCCAATGCTTCGCCGTGGTGACGTCAGAGTGTGACATATCCACGACGTGCCGGGGTCCGACACAAAACGTGCTACGGCAATTATATAGTAGATAAGCGAAAAAAACTGCACAGCACTCACAGACAATGTGAACTGGTGCCAGCATACAGCTTGTTAGCATTTGTACATCATTGGTAGTAGCTGAGTGCTGCAGAGAATGTTTTTCTAGTTTTATATATATATATATATACTAGCTGTGAGCCCGATGCAAATGCATCGGGTGTCTAGAATATTTTTAATGTTTTTTTTAGATTTTCAAATAATAATCCAATTATTCCAATGACATCTTTACACCAACTACATATATTAGTATGGTTGATATCATTTAAGGAAAATTGAACTATTATGTTGTAAGGGTCTTAGAACACAAAGTAGCAATACTTCTTAATATGTCAATTTTTTGAATTGATGAATTAACAGTACTAATATATGTATCAGCCACTTTGTGTCAGCCCACCAATCGCGTCAAGATGCCCTTACGCCTGGTGGGACCTACTCTAACTAAATCCGAATTGATATAATTTAGATATTTTTAATTGCTGGATTTTTCTTAGATTTTTTGAGGATTGTGATGTAAATAATAAAATTTTGTAAATTGATACAGAAGGAGTTACCAACTACAGACTTGCAGCAATATCCGTGCAATAACAAAAAAACTTGTAATTAACCTACAGTAAATGGAGTTAACATAGCTTCAGCAGGTGCATAAGATGCATCCACTAACTAACCACAGGTGACTGCAGTTGATGTGGATGACACTGCCACAACTATGTTGTCTGCACAAACTGCAAATTAAGTACAAATTACATATATGCAATTATGAAAATTACAGCAAGTATGTTCTTGATAAGTCCTTCATGTACAATTATTATCATTTAGTATATTCCTCAACAAAGTGAAAAAATCTAAGAAAAATGTCGTGGTAGAATCTAATTAATAATTTATGTTTGTCCCTATCTATCTAAACATGTGGAACACACCTTGGTAATGAGATGTGTGTGAACAGCCGTCCCACCCGTCTCTTAGCTGTTCACAAAAACCTCTCCCTTTAAAGAATAAGAATCAAATCTCTCAGCACGTAGTGTACTGGAGCTTTAAATAGTGGTTTCTATCACCCTGTGATAAAATCAGAATGATACACATCTCCAATGAAATCTAAAATGTGTTTTTCCACAAACATTGTATAAACTATGCACATAAAAAACTGAAATTGAAAAGACTAAACTAATTTTTTTTTTTTTTTTTTTTTTTTTTTTTTTTTTAAATAGAAAAGGTAAAAATATAAAATATGCAAAAGTTCATCCCAAAATATTCCGATAGACAATATTTTTGGTGAAGACTTTCTCACAGTTAGGCACCAATTTCCCTTGAATGCATGAATCCACCACTTTCACCTTCACATTGCATCGTCTCTTCACACGTGAGAAAGCCACATATAATTGTCCATGGCCAAAAACAGGTTCTGGCAAATAAATCCCCACTTTCTCCAAAGTTTGTCCTTGAGATTTATTTATGGTCATGGCAAAGGCAGGCTTCACGGGAAATTGCCGACGTCTTAGTTTGAAAGGCAATCCAGTCTCTGATGGACAGAGATCAATTCTTGGAATGAAGACTACATTTCCTTCATCCGAGCCAGAAATTACTTTTGCTTGTATCAAGTTGTCAAACAAAGCAATAATAATCATCCGAGTCCCGTTGCAAAGTCCTTTTCTGCTGTTAAAATTACGCAAAAGCATTATAATTGTACCAACTTTTAATTTCAGGAGATGAGAAGGCATTCCTGTTGGTGTTAGAGAATTTAGAAATTCCACAGGATATTGTTCAGGATTTTCCGTCTCATCTGGATCAATGGAATCATGGCTCATATATTCCATGTATTCTCCAGGAATACAATCCATCACTTTTGAATTGATCAAATCCACAGCGTCATTTTTGGGACAAAGAATGGCATGTGATGCAGCATTCTGAATACTTTCATCATTATTCACATCAATGACAATGTTTTCTCCAAATATGTCCAAGATTAAAGAGCCAGTGCAGATCATGTCTTGCGGGATCTCAATGACATCATCACCAAGGTTGTAATCATTGGACAATTCTCCATTTCCCAATTGAATTAACCAATTGCTATAATCAGTATCAATGGAGCGCATGTTGTTAATGAGCGGCAATTGATTGAAAAGCTGCCATTGTCGTGAATATTTAATGCAGCTCTCTACGATGTCTGTCCTTGTTCCATGAGAGATGATAGGAAGACACTGCCGAAAGTCTCCTCCCATAACAATGACTTTCCCTCCAAAGGGTAATTTATTTTTCTTGGAGACATCAGTTGTCATGACATCCCGTAATAATTGATCAATTACATGCAAAGCGTATTTTGACAACATAGTAGACTCATCGATGATGAAGAGTTTGGTAGTCTTCAAATGTTGGGCCGCATCAGTATCATTTTTGATTCTTGAAACGGATGTCTCATTAATTGGTATTGGTATGCCATACAGTGAATGGATAGTTCTTCCTCCTTGCAATAGATTAGCAGCAATCCCTGTACTGGCTGCAGGTGAGACAACTTCTCCTTCTCCTCTCAGTTCATGAATCAATAGATGATACAGATATGTTTTCCCACTTCCACCGGACCGTCAAGGAAAAAGCACTTTGGCTTATCACTTGTATCCTCTAAAGCTTTATGGATTGCAGTATAGGCCAAACGTTGTTGATCATTTAAGGTGGCTTTCATTTCATGTGCTCTTACTAACTCTTCTTCTTTGTTGTATTGAGGACGAATGTGTGGTTTTCTTTTTGGGCGTGGCAGATTAAAATCAATGAAATGTTTAGCATGAAATTTTAAAACATGTTCAACATCAGTCATGGCGTATCCTTCACAATGTTCACAATCATCAGTGTCAGGGTGGTAGGCATGGCAGTAATCTTGAACGAAGTGTTGTTTAAATTCTTGCCACAACTCCAGAGGATGATTAGGAGGACCAAAGACACATATATACGCAAACATTTCACGGAGCTGTGCAGGCATATTGAGAACACAGGCATCCAATAAAGTTTTTCTCCAAACACTGTCATCGAAGAGCAATCCAAGGGCTAATGCCGCCTCTTTAAACGTTGGGTATGTGACTTCCTTAACAGTCTTAAGGTTATCAAAACTTGTAGCTCCTTTAACATGGAGTAACAACAGCCTTAAAAAATAACGTTCTTGTTCTTGAATACTAACAGTGTAGAGCCTACCAATGACTGAAGCACCTCCTCTCCTTCTAACTTCCCATGCACCTTCTTTCCAAACATAATGCTCAGGAATTTGACGATATAAGTACTCCCGAGCTTTGGGATCATTCTCATTGAGGGTAAAGTAGGCCATGAGTGTTGATTGTCTGTCCATTGAATAACTGATGTTGTCGGCAGAATCACCCTCGTGAAAAAAAAGTGATTGTGAATGAGGCAGATGTACTGCAAGACGACTAATGCTGTGAGATTGTCTATGCATTTGAAAAGCAAAGATTCGCCAAGCTGCCTCTGGTGCACTGACATATCTGGAATCCATGAATTTATGAGTTTCATCGTGTCTGATGTTGGTTTCACAAATTTCCACATTGGCTTTGTCATGACCTTTGTACACATATTTGAAGAGGTATTTTACGCTCTGAATGGAAGCACATACTTCCACATTGATATGGCACTTATATTTTAATAGAAGGAAAGGGTTATATGGAACCACCCAAGAATTATCAATCATCTTGGAATGGTGTGGAAAAGAAGGTCCTTCGTTTCTTTGATAACTTGGATATGCATCCTCAGGTATAACAGTTTTTGTTTGAAACTGTTTTGGAAAATTTTTTTTACACTTTCCATTCTCCATACATGGAGAATTGGGATTGTGTTGTCCACAGGGGCCATGGATCATGTGTTGCATGACAATTTGATGGAGCAGAGGGTAATGTGATGGATCAGGAATTTCAGCCCAAACAGTATTGTCCACTTCCACCTCAGTTCTTAGTTTTGAGTTGGCATCCAGAATAATTAGAATGTGAGCATGTGGTAGGCCTCGCTTTTGAAATTCTATCACATGAACCATAGCACAAACCTTGCCAAATAATCCAGAATTAATATCTTTCAAAAGGGCTTCAAGTTTAATCCTGAATACACGTGCCACTAAATCCGGGCGATGTTCAGCACGCTGCCATGGCTGTAAATTGGTTACAATTTCACTCCATTTTGGATTGCAGGTCATCGTTATAAAAAGATCTGGTCTTCCAAATTTAGTTACAATCGCCATGGCATCTTGATACCTCTGCTGCATGTTTCGGGGACTTCCCTCAAAGGAAGATGGTAAAATTACGGTTTTGCCAATGGGGATTCCTTTTTCTACGGATTTTCTCAGCAAATGTTCTTGAAGGAGACAATAATCTTCCACCTTCAAATCTTTCTGGTGTTGTCGTATAAAATTTAAACGATTGGCCTCGATCTTAACATAGGCATCCACCAAGTACTGCTGTGTCAGTTTTCCTCCATTAAGGACAGGATTGAATTCTGCCCGTACTGACAGCAAATAACAGTAATACTGCAGCTGTGTTACCCTGCGAGGATTTTGGCCTTGGTGTATGAGTGATTCATGCCACCCTTGCTCTCCATGAGGGAAAAACAATGGATACAGTAATGCATCCAAATTACTGTGTAAAATACTTATTTGCTGTGTTTTGGGGGCCAACGGATTATTTGTGTCTGGTTTTAGATGTATTAAAATGTCTCTATTAAATGGTGGCTCTCCATCAGCATTTTCAAAGATGACTGCAACTTCATGGACAGTAGGGTTGTTATACCGTCTTGGGTCTTGCTCTCTGTCTTGTTTAATTGCCATGATGATATTAGGCATTTTTGTGCCATGTTCAAATGCTTTCTGTTCTTCCTCTTCCTCCACTTGCCGTAACATTTTGTAGGCTGAAACAAAGGGATTAATACCTTCCAATTGCTCAGCAATAATTCTCATCAAGGCTGGATTACACTTGAGATTTTCTGGAGACTGTAGGCGTTGTTCAGTAGCAGTAGCACTATCCAAAATATAGAGCTGTGCATATGCTGGAACTTGACCTTCAGCGGGGTGGAGAGTTCCAGTTCTATGGTAAATTTGGCCGTGAATCCGGAAACAATAAGGACCGTGTCCAGGTGGTTGCGAAACACTTGCACCCATCGAAGCAAATGCAAAGGAACTATTAATGCTCCTGATATTCTCCATGAGATTTTTACTATATGGGCTGTCTCCTTTTAGTAAAGTAGTGAAGAGCTCAGGGTACTGAGGTAATGGTACCTTAACTTTACCCTTGTGACAACAAAGGGAGAACTGTCCATCAGATGGCCTTTCAGCCTCAAAATGTTGTGCTTCACAATGTTCACATAACACATTCATGGGCCCACAGGTATGTTCTAAAATACTGCTATCATCATCAGTAAAGCCAATAGGGATTAATGACGTTGGTGAAGTGAGCAACCGATGAGGTTTTTTGTAGATGCCTACAAAAATAAGGCGTAGCTGTGTAGAAGTTTCAACACATTCAAGAAAAGAAGTAGTGACTGAAGACTTATTCCTGAGGTTTTTTTTTTTGGCGTAATTGACGCTGTGAGGCAGCCAAATGGGCCAAACGGCGTTGTTTTGAGGTAGGTGACATAATTTGTAAACGCTTGACTTTAGCCAATTTGTGTCTTGTGATGGCAGAAGCAGTCTTGTCTGTTCTTGTTTTAGAAGAACCTTTGCACTTCACTTTACCCGTGCCAGATGTTGTAGGCAGTTGAGTTTCCAAAAGTGTTGGAGACACAGATATAGACGCCATATCAGAGGTAGATGGTTTTCCTTGCACCTTCACCTTTTTTTTTTTGCGGCCAGATGTTGTAGGCAGTTGAGTTTCCAAAGGTGTTGGAGACACAGATATAGACGCCATATCAGAGGTAGATGCTTCTCCTTGCACCTTCACCTGTTGTTTTTTGCGTCTTTTTCGTTCCACCTCAGCTTTTTTGGCCAACCGACTGCTTCTTTTTTCAGCAGACTCCTTTGCAATTCTTTTATTCATATCCTCCTTGAGCTTAACCAAACGGAGACATCTTTTTTCCGGATCTTCCTGCTCACGCTTCTTGCGCTGGCGTGCAGCATTCTTAGCTCTAACAGAGCTTTTTGGTTTGTCAGAGCTCATATTGAGCACACTACAGCAAAATGTATGCAATAATAGCTACAGTATATTATTTAAGGAAGCAATCAATATACATTCTGCATAGCAATATAGTCAAAGTAGTAATATTTATATTGATAATTGTTATTATATCCAATATATTTTTATATATAAATTATATCATAAAAATATATCCAAAAAAATAACATCACCATTTTTCGTAATTTGCAAGAGATGCAGTAAAAGAACCACATCTGCCGCGTTAGCCGCATTACCGTTACACTTATGGTGCGCTTGCGTTTTTTGCCATGCAAAGTATAGACTTACTTGCAGCAGGTGCAGCAATTGCAATTTTGCACTTGCAGCAGGTGCGGCTGTGAAAAAAAACTCAGCTGACCGGTTTTTTTTTTGCGGCCACAGCTACCATAAGTTCAAAACTGCATTTGGCGCAACTGCACCTATACTTTGCATGGCACAAACCGCCACCCGCGCCGCAAGTTCTGCAAGTTCCACAAATTACTGCAAATTAAAAGGAAAAATACATTTGAATGGCGCATTTATGCCACACGTGAGCCATTATGTGGAACGTGCAGAAGCGATTATTTTTCCTACAAATTCCTGATAAAAAGGTATTGTGAAAGGTCTCAAAGGCAAGAATAAAATTATAATCAAAATAAGTCACCAAAGAAGTTAATGAAGTAAGGAACATTATTTACATATAGATGACTAATGTATTTTACAAAGCTTATATACATTAAATATTGAGGCACTGGCATAATTTCAGACCAAAATTTAATATAAGGCTGAAAAAGATTTATATAATTGTGTATCATATAGATCAATAATCTATTTAATATCAATATATACAATATATTTTATAAATAATATCCTAAAAATATATCCAAAAAATATATTATATATATTATTAACTTTAAAAAATTATGTATATTATATATTACAATTTATTATAATGTATAGATATATATATATCACATATCTATATATATTAGATATATATAAATAGATATATATATATATACATATACATATATAGATTAATATACAATATATATATATAATATATATATATATATAATATATATATTTTATCTTAATCTATATATGTATATCTATATATATATATATATATAATTATATATATATAATATATATAGATATGTAATATATATATATATATATATATATATATACATTATAATAAATTGTAATATATAATATACATAATTTATTTAAGTTAATATATATATAATATAGTTTTTGGATATATTTGTAGATATTATTTATAAAATATATTCTATATATTGGTATTAAATAGCTTATTGATCTATATGATAATAATCCTATACATATATATAATATGGCATGTCTCTCTCTCTCTCTATATATATAACTATATATAATATATATATATATATATATATATAATATATAATAATAAATGTATATCTATATCTCTAATATATATATATAATAATGAATATATCAATAACTAATCAATTATATTAGGCCAAAAAGATATCTTTAGCTGATATTGTAGGGATGAGGTTCCAGCACAGCTTTTCCAACGTCCGTCCCACCGGATCACCAAAGCAGGAATAATTTGTGAGGAAAAGTTATAGAAAACACTATAAAATGACATATTAAACAACATTCTTACAAAACCGCACTTGCCGCAGGTCCCCTATACTTTGTATGGGCTTACCGCAACTGCTCCACAACTTGCACGTGCGGCGCGATTGCGGTAATCCTTATGGAAATTACCGCAACCGCGCCGCAAGTGAAATGACGGCGGA
>JARQOC010002115.1:15000-29695 GCA_033576535.1 Allobates femoralis
TTCTAAACATCCATTATCCTTCTTACACAGTTAGCAAACACAATGTAACACCTTCTCATTCAAAGAGTTTTCTTTATTTTCATGACTATGAAAATTGTAGATTCACACTGAAGGCATCAAAAGTTTGAATTAAGACATGTGGAATTATATACTGAACAAAATAGTGTGAAACAACTGAAAATATGTCTTATATTCTAGGTTCTTCAAAGTAGCCACCTTTTGCTTTGATTATTGCTTTGCACACTCTTGGCATTCTCTTGATGAGCTTCAAGAGGTAGTTACCGGAAATAGTCTTCCAACAGTCTTGAAGGAGTCCCCAGAGATTCTTAGCACTTGTTGGCCCTTTTGCCTTCACTCTGTGGTCCAGCTCACCACAAACCATCTCGATTGGGTTCAGGTCTGGTGACTGTGGAGGCCAGGTCATCTGGCATAGCACTCCATCACTCTCCTTCTTGGTCAATTAGCCCCTACAAAGCCTGGAGGTGTGTTTGGAGTCATTGTCCTGTTGAAAACTAAATGATGGTCCAACTAAACGCAAACCAGATGGAATAGCATGCCGTTGCAAGGTATTGTGGTAGCCATGCTGATTCAGTATGCCTTCAATTTTGAATAAATCCCCAACAATGTCACCCGCAAAACACCCCCACACCATCACAACTCCTCCTCCATGATTTATGGTGGGAACCAGGCATGTAGAGTACATCCGTTCACCTTTTCTGCGTCGCACAAAGACACGGTGGTTGGAACTAAATATCTCAAATTTGGATTCATCAGATCAAAGCACAGATTTCCACTGGTCTAAAGTCCATTCCTTGAGTTCTTTAGCCCAATCAAGTCTCTTCTGCTTGTTGCCTGTCCTTAGCAGTGGTTTTCTAGCGGCTATTTTACCATGAAGGCCTGCTGCACAAAGTCTCCTCTTAACAGTTGTTGTAGAGATGTGCCTGCTGCTTGAACTCTGTGTGGCATTGACCTGGTCTCTAATCTGTGCTACTGTTAACCTGCGATTTCTGATGCTGGTGACTTGGATGAACTTATCCTCCGCAGCAGAGGTGACTCTTGGTCTTCCTTTCCTGGGACGGTCCTCATGTGAGCCAGTTTCTTTGTAGTGCTTGATGGTTTTTGCAACTGCACTTGGGGACACTTTCAAAATTTTTCCAATTGTTCAGACTGACTGACCTTCATGTCTTAAAATAACGATGACCACTTGTTTTCTTTACTTAGCTGCTTTTTTATTGCCATAATACAAATTCTAACAGAATATTCAGTAGGACTATCAGCTGTGTATCCATCAGACTTCTGCACAACACAACTGATGGTCCCAACCCCATTTATAAGGCAAGAAATCCCACTTATTAAACGTGACAGGGCACACCTGTGAAGTGAAAACCATTTCTGGTGACTACCTCTTGAAGCTCATCAAGAGAATGCCAAGAGTGTGCAAAGCAGTAATCAAAGCAAAAGGTGGCTACTTTGAAGAACCTAGAATATAAGACATATTTTCAGTTGTTTCACACTTTTTTGTTAAGTATATATTTCCACATGTGTTAATTTATAGTTTTGATGCCCTCAGTGTGAATCTGCATAGTTATGAAAATAAAGAAAACTCTTTGAATGAGAAGGTGTGTCCAAACTTTTGGTCTGTACTGTATGTACTGTACATACTGCATTAAAAACCAGATGTTTGCAGCTAGAATAGTCATTCACTACATTAACAATGAATAGATTGTATTTCTAATTCATTTAATGGTAGCTTCATTGAATCATTGAAAAATAATGTGCTTTTCTTTTAAAAATAAGGAAATTTCGAAATGACCCCAAACCTTTGAACGATAGTGTATGGTTATATATATACAGTCATATGAAAAAGTTTGGGCACCCCTCTTAATCTTACTCTTTTTTTTTTTTTGTTTAAAATTGTTTTTTTTGCAACAGCTATTTCAGTGTGATATATGTAATAACTGATGGACACAGTAATATTTCAGGATTGAAATGAGGTTTATTGTACTAACCGAAAATGTGAAATATGCATTATTTCAAAAATTGACAGGTGAAAAAGTATGGGCACCTCAACAGAAAAGTGACATTAATATTTAGTAGATCCACCTTTTGCAAAAATAACAGCCTCTAGTCACTTCCTGTAGCTGTTAATGAGTTCCTGGATCCTGGATGAAGGTATTTTTGACCATTCCTCTTTACAAAACAATTCCAGTTCAGTTAAGCTTGATGGTCGCCGAGCATAGACAGCCCGCTTCAAAACATCCCACAGATGTTCAATGATATTCAGGTCTGGGGACTGGGATGGCCATTCCAGAACATTGTAATTGTTCCTCTGCATGAATACCTGAATAGATTTGGAGCGGTGTTTTGGATCATTGTCTTGCTGAAAGATCCATCCCTGGCGTAACTTCAACTTTGACACTGATTCTTTAACATTATTCTCAAGAATCTGCTGATACTGAGTGGAATCCATGCGACCCTCAACTTTAACAAGATTCCCGATGCTGTCATTGGCCACACAGCCCCAATGCATGATGGACCCTCCCCCAAATTTGACAGCGGTTAGCAAGTGTTTTTCTTGGAATGCTGTGTTTTTGTGGCGCCATGCATAACGCCTTGTTGTATGACCAAACAACTCAATCTTTGTTTCATCAGTCCACAGGACCTTCTTCCAAAATGAAACTGGCTTGTCCAAATGTGCTTTTGCATACCTCAGGTGACTCTGCTTGTGGCGTGCATGCAGAAACGGCTTCTTTTGCATCACTCTCCCATACAGCTTCTCCTTGTGCAGTGTGCGCTGTATTGTTAACCGATGCACAGTGACACCATCTGCAGCAAGATGATGCTGCAGGTCTTTGGAGGTGGTCTGTGGATTGTCTTTGACTGTTCTCACACCATTCTTCTTCTCTAACTTTCTGATATTTTTCTTGGCCTGCCACTTCTGGCCTTTACAAGAACTTTCCCTGTGGTCTTCCATTTCCTTACTATGTTCCTCACAGTGGAAACTGACAGGTTAAATCTCAGAGACAACTTTTTGTATCCTTCCCCTGAACAACTATGTTGAACAATCTTATTTTTTCAGATCTTTTGAGAGCTGTTTTGAGGAGCCCATCATGCCACTCCTCAGAGAAGATGCAACTAGGAGAACAACTTGCAAGTGGACACCTGAAATAGCTTTTCTCATGATTGGATACACCGGGCTATGAAGTTCAAAGCTGAATGAGGTTATCAAACCAATTTAGTGCTTCAGTAAGTCAGTAAAAGGTAGTTAGGAATATTCAAATCATGAAAATCAGAAGGGTGCCCATACTTTGACACCTGTCAAATTTTGAAATAATGCATATTTTACATTTTTGGGTAGTACAATAAACCTCATTTCAAACCTAAAATATTACTGTGTCCATCAGTTATTACATATATCACACTGAAATAGCTGTTGCAAAAAAACAATTTTAAACAAAAAAAAGAGTAAGATTAAGAGGGTGCCCAAACTTTTTCATATGACTGTATATAGTATATCACATACCGTGTTTCCCCGAAAGTAAGACCCTGTCTTAAATTTTTTTGGGGGCCAAAAGTGGCCCCCTGTCTTACTTTCGGGGGGGGTCTTATATTGGCAGCCCCAGCAGTGTGGCCTACAGGCCCCCTCCTGCTGGGACACTGCAGGAGCGGGTCGCACGTCACGTGCGCCCGCTCATTACATATGCACTGCATCCCCTTGTCAATCAGCGACAGGGGGAGCAGTGCATTATACGGTATATATGGGCCCCATCCTGCTGGCACACTACCCCCCTGTTCTGAGGCCCCCCCTGCTGCTGCTGCTGCAGACATCTTACCCTCCAGGGTCTTCTTGCAGCAGCCAGCGCGTCGGTCCTCTGTCCTCGGCTGTCTCCCGGATCATGTGACCCGTCGCAGCGCATGACGTCATCGCGACTGCGACCGGCTGGTCACATGATCCGGGAGACAGCCGAGGACGGACGCGCTGGCTGCTGCAAGAAGACCCTGGAGGGTAAGATGTCTGCAGCAGCAGCAGCAGCAGCAGGGGGGGCCTCAGAAAAGGGGGGTAGTGTGCCAGCAGGAGGGGGCCCATATATACCGTATAATGCACTGCTCCCCCTGTCGCTGATTGACAGGGGGATGCAGTGCATATGTAATGAGCGGGCGCACGTGACGTGCGACCCGCTCCTGCTCCCCCCCTTCCGCTAGGGGCCTTACATTAGGCCCCCCCGGTTGTAAGGCCTTATAATCGGGGGAGGCCTTACATTAGCAGACCCTCCCTTTACCCCTAGGCGGCCTTACAATCGGGGGGGGCCTTACTTTCTGGGAAACACGGTAGGAGTCACAGGGACTGTATTATGACATCACAGGAGAGACACTGACACTGCTGTATATGCATTACATAGAAGACACTCTGATATATATACTGTACATCACCACGAAAATACTGGGATTAAAGGGAACCTGACCCCTCGAAATCAGTCCCCAGCCTCTAGAAACCTGTCCCTGCACCTTCCTATAAGTTTTCAAGCTATCCCTCTCTTTCCCTATAGCGATTCTGTAAAGTGTAATTATCACCTTTATTACCCGAGAAATCTGTGGCTTCTGAATCCCCGAGGAGTTACAATGGGTGTTCCCTCTAGCTCCTTATCGTCGCCTCCACTGTTGTTTTTCACGCCCCAATGGGCGTGAAAATGAATGTTGATGATCCTGTGTGTTGGATCACTGGGCGGGCTTAGCCGGAAAGACGCAAATTGCGTAATCTCCGGCGCTGTGATGCTGATACACCTCATGCTGCGCATTGCGCATGGGGGAGATGTAAATAACACCTCGCGCATGCGCAATGCACACTGAGGTCTGTATATACACCTAAAGGGTGTATCGATGTCACAGCGCCGGAAATTATGCGATTTGCATCATTACGGCTAAGCCCGCCCAGTGATCTGACACAGGATCATCAACATTCATTTTCACGCCCATTGGGGGGTAAAAACAACAGTGGAGGCGGCAATAAGGAGCTAGAGGGAACACCCATTGTGACTCCTCAGGGATTCAGAAGCTGCCGATTTCTCAGGTAATAAAGGTGATAATTACACTTTACAGAATAGATATAGGGAAAGTGAGGGATAGCTTGAAACCTTATAGGAAGGTGCAGGGACAGGTTTTAAGAGGCTGGGGACCAATTTGGAGGGGTCAGGTTCCCTTTAAATATGTAATCATGGCAGAAAATGGCAGATAATTTGACAAAAAAAACCAAATGAACAAAATAAAGTTGTTGGCACCTCTACAAAAATGTGGGTAAACAATATTATTTTAAGTATACAATGTTCATTCAAACTTAGCTATAGATATAACAGATGTGGGCAATATGAAAATCAGAGATTAAAGCAGATAAAAAGGGGAGAAGTTGACTTAATCTTTGCATTGTGTGTCTGTATATTCATCATACTAATTATGGAAAACAGGAAGAGGAGAAGAGAAGAGATGACTTGAGAATCATATTATTAAAAATCATTAGCAATCTCAAAGTTACCATTCCATCCTCAAAGATCTTGGTGCTACCTTGTCCATGACATGCAACATAATCAAGAGGTTTACAACCTATGGCACTATAGTTAATCTTCCTATATGTGTAAAGCAAGGAAAAATTGTTGAAAGGATAAAGGGAACCTGTCAGCTAGTTTATGCCTCCCCAGCTAAGGCTGCTTTCACATAACGATTTTTTCAGTTCCGATGCTGTCCGATCAAAATCGGACAGCATCGGACCGATTTTCGGACCCTATGCAGGCCTATGGGCATCGGACCGAATCGGATGTGCACTAAATGCCATCCGATCTGGTCCGATCCGAATCTGTCCGATTTTTTTATCGGTGCAAAAATCGGAGCTTGCTCCGATTTTTGCACCGAAAATAAAATCTGACAGATTCGGATCGGACCAGATCGGATGGCATTTAGTGCACATCCGATCCGACCCGATCAATTTAGCATGGGGCCCTATGGAGCAGGGTCCGAGAAAACATGTGATGTCTCCTCGGACCGATTTTAGTGTACTGAGCATGCTCAGTACACTAAAATAGCTCCTAAAAGTAAATTAAGGGGTTAATAAAAAAAAAAAAAAACTATGCTCACCTGTCCACGAGGCCCACGTCGTCTCCCGGCGTCTCCGGTGTCTCCAGGTATCTTGCCGTCTGTGCTGATAAGACCTGCCGTGATGTCACAATCACATGACTGCCAGGAACTAATAGCCGGCAGTCATGTGATTGTGACATCACGAGAGGTCCTGGCAGCACAGAACAGCAAGATACCGGAGACGCGCGGGACCGTGCAGGAGTCGTGGACAGGTGAGAAAGGAGAGGAGGAGAGGAGGGGGACACATGGGGGGATCGGAGGACACATGGGGCAGCACATTGAAGGACTGGGGAAGGACACATGGGAGGACCGGGGTCCAAGAGGGGAGACACAGGGGATGAGAGGACCGGGGGCCAAGAGGGGAGGACCGGGGCCAAGAGGGGAGACACAGGGGATGAGAGGACCGGGGGCCAAGAGGGGGGACACAGGGGATAAAGGAGAGGACCGGGGGAGAGACTGTGACAGCTCTCAGGGAGCGATCTGACAGGAGGGCGGGCATCCTATTTTCTGTCGGAATCGGATGCCTATTTGGCACCCGATTCCAGGCATCAGAAGAATCCGATGCTGTCCGATTTATATCGGACAGCATCGGATTTTACAAAATCGGTATGTGAAAGTAGCCTAACACTGTCTGCAGCTGCAGCTTTATAATACCAGTCTAATCATCCCTGTCTGAGCTCATAGTGTAATGTGAAAGGTGAAAAAAAAGCATTTATACACTTACATTTCCTTATGTAATGAGGCCGTCAGTCTCGAGCTTGGAGGACGGAGACTGTTTGGCAGGTTAATAGTTAACATTTCAGCCTTATGTTAGAGCATGTTGGGAGACCTGATGTGATGTCATAACCATGTGACTACAATAGGCGGAGCTAAGTCCCTATAACATAATATGAGTTTGCTCGCTTAGCTCCGCCCACGATGGTCACATGATCGTTACATCACACAGGTCTTTTAGCCATGCAAGTTAATAGTGAGTTAACTATTATCCTGCCAGACAGTCTCCCTCCTCCAAGGTGTAGACTGAAATATCTATAATATAAAACCCGAAGGCCACTTCCGGGCAATCCGGCCAACTTCTGTGATGGACTCCGGACCTGTGTAATCAGACCACATTAGCGCCCACCAGAACCACGAGCAGTGAGCGCGTAGCGGTCACCGCGAGCCGTTAAACTCCCACCACCCCTGTGTCCCGATGCCTCCTCTCTCCTCTGGCCCAGTCCTCCCGCCCCTTTCTCCGCCTCTCTGGCCCCGTCCTCCCGCACCTCCTTCTCCTCCTCCCGCCGCTCGGTTCTCATCCTCCCCAGTGTCAGAGCTCAGAGCGGAGGACATGCGGTTCTCCCGGCTCCGCCCGCAGACGAACGGCATCAGCAGGTTGTCTCCCGCCCGCCACACATGCTGCTCCCCCGCTCCTGCGGCCCCCCGCGGGTCCTCCTGCCCCCCCGCGGCTCCTGCGGGCCCCTTGCGGGTCGTCCTGCCCCCCCGCGGCTCCTGCGGCCACCCACGGCTACTCCTGCCCCCGCGGCTCCTGCGGGCCCCCAGCGGGTTGTCCTGCCCCCCGCCGCTCCTGCGGCCCCCACCCTGCTTGCGTCTACTAAAAATAAAAAAAGCCTCATAGAGGATACTCACCCGTCCGCCGGCGCGCTCCATCTACGTCCTCCATCTCCATGGCTTGAGGACCTGTGGTTGCCTGGGAAATCGATCAGCTACATCCTGCCCCCCCTCCCCCTCCATCCTGCCCGCCCCCCGCCCGCTGCATCCTGCCCCCCCGGCTCCATCCTGCCCCCCGCCGGCTCCATCCTGCCCCCCCCACCGCCTCCATCCTGCCCCCCCCCACAACAGTTCCATCCTGCCCCCCTGGCTCCATCCTACCCCCCGCCCCCGCCAACTCCATCCTGCCCCCCCCGCCGGTTCCATCCTGCCCCCCCCCACCTGCTCCATCCTATCCATCCTACCCCCCGCCGACTCCATCCTGCCCCCTTCCCACACCAGTTCCATCCTGCCCCCCCGCCGGCTACATCCTGCACCCCCCACCCGCTCCATCCTACCCCCCCACCACCTCCATCCTGCCCCCCCCACACAAGCTCCATCCTGCCCCCCCGCCGGCTCCATCCTGCCCCCCCACACCAGCTCCATCCTGCCCCCCCGCCGACTCCATCCTGCCCCCCCACCGACTCCATCCTCCCCCCCCCCCCGCCGGCTCTATCCTGCCCCCCCCCACACCAGCTCCATCCTGCCCCCCCGCCGAATCCATCCTGCCCCCCCCACCGACTCCATCCTCCCCCCCCCCCGCCGGCTCCATCCTGCCCCCCGCCAGCTCCATCCTATCCATCCTACCCCCACACCAGCTCCATCCAGACCCCCCGCCATCTCCATCCTGCCCCCCCCACCGCTCCATCCTGCCCCCCCCACCGATCCATCCTGCCCCCTCGCCCGCTCCATCCTCACCCCCCGCCGGCTCCATTCCACCCCCCCGCCCCCTCCATCCTGTGCCCCCCCCTCAGCTCCATCCTGCCCCCCCACCCTCGCCTCCATACTGCCCCCCCCTCCTCCCCCCGCCGGCTCCATCCTGACCCCCGCCAGCTCCATCCTGCCCCCCCCCGCCGCCTCCATCCTGCTCCCCCCCACAACAGTTCCATCCTGCCCCTGCTGGCTCCATCCTGCCCCCCCACACCAGTTCCATCTTGCCCCCCACGCCAGCTCCTTCCTGCCCCCTGCCCCCGACTTTATCCTGCCCCCCTCGCCAGCTCCATCCTGCCCCCCCTGCCTGCTCCATCCTAACCATCCTACCCCCCCCTCCGGTTCCATCCTCCGCCCCTACACCCCAGTTCAATCCTGCCCCCCTGCCGGCTCCATCCTGCCCCCCCGCCCACTCCATCCTGCCCCCCCCCCACACCAGCTCCATCCTGCCCCCCTGCCGGCTCCATCCTGCCCCCCCCCGCCGCCTCCATCCTGTCCCCCCGCCACCGTCCTGTCCCGCTCGCTCCATCCTGCCCCGCTCGCTCCATGCTGCCCCACTCGCACCATCTTGCCCCCCCCAGCACCATCCTGCCCCCCGCCGACTCCATCTTGCCCCCCTTCCCCGCCGCCTCCATCCTGCCCCCCCCACAACAGTTCCATTCTGCCCCCCCCGGCTCCATCCTACCCCCCCGCCCCCGCCGACTCCACCCTGCCCCCCCCCCCCGCTGGCTCCATCCTGCCCCCCCGCCCGCTCCATCCTATCCATCCTACCCCCCGCCGACTCCATCCTGCCCCCTTCCCACACCAGTTCCATCCTGCCCCCCGCGCCGGCTCCATCCTGTCCCACCGCCACCGTCTTGCCCCGCTCGCTCCATCCTGCCCCGCTCGCTCCATGCTGCCCCGTTCGCACCATCCTGCCCCCCCTGCTCCATCCTGCCCCCTTCTGGCTCCATCCTGCCCCCCGCCGCCTCCATCCTGCCCCCCCACAACAGTCCCATCCTGCCCCCCCCACCGGCTCCATCCTGCACCCCCCGCCCGCTCCATCCTACCCCCCCACTGCCTCCATCCTGCCCCCCCCACACCAGCTCCATCCTGCCCCCCGCCGCTCCATCTTGCCCCCCCACACCAGCTCCATCCTGCCCCCCCCGCCGACTCCATCCTGCCCCCCCCGCCGACTCCATCCTTCCCCCCCCTGCGGCTCCATCCTGCTCCCCCGCCAGCTCCATCCTATCCATCCTACCCCCTCGCTGGCTCCATCCTGCCCCCCCACACCAGCTCCACCCTGCCCCCACGCCGTCTCCATCCTGCCCCCCCCGCCACCTACATCCTGCCCCCCCCGTCATTTCCATCCTGCCCCGCTCGCTCCATCCTGCCCTCCTGCCACCATCCTGTCCTGCTCCCTCCATCCTGCCCCGCTCGCTCCATCCTGCCCCCCTGCCACCATCCTGGCCCGCTCACTCCATGCTGCCCCGCTTGCACCATCCTGCCCCCCGACTCCATCCTGCCACCCCCCGCCGCCTCCATCCTGCCCCCCCCACAACAGTTCCATCCTGCCCCCCCCGGCTCCATCCTACCCCCCGCCCCCGCCGACTCCATCCTGCCCCCCCGCCGGCTCCATCCTGCCCCCCACATCCTATCCATCCTACCCCCTCATTGGCTCCATCCTGCCCCCCTCCACACCATCTCCATCCTGACCCCACCGCCGTCTCCATCCTGCCCCCTTGCCCGCTCCATCCTCACCCCCCGCCGACTCTATTCCACCCCCCCGCCCGCTCCATCCTGTGCCCCCCCCTCAGCTCCATCCTGCCCCCCCACCCTCGCCTCCATACTGCCCCCCCTTCCCCCCCGCCGCTCCAACCTGCCCCCCCCAGCTCCATCCTGCCCCCTGCCGGCTCCATCCTGCCCCCCCCACACCCCAGCTCCATCTTGCCCCCCTGCTGACTCCATCCTGCCCCCCCTGCCCACTTCATCTTGCCCCCCCCACACCAGCTCCATCCTGCCCCCCTGCCGGCTCTATCCTGCCCCCCCCACACCAGTTTTATCTTGCCCCCCCCCGCCGGCTCCATCCTGCCCCCCTCCCCTGACTCCATCCTGCCCCCCCCTCCGGCTCCATCCTGCCCCCCCTGCCCGCTCCATCCTAACCATCCTACCCCCCCTCCGGCTCCATCCTCTTCCCCCACACCCCAGCTCCATCCTGCCCCCACGCCGGCTCCATCCTGCCCCCCCTGCCGGCTCCATCATGCCCCCCCCCCACCCACTCCATCCTGCCCCCCCCACACCAGCTCCATCCTGCCCCCCCGCCGGCTCCATCCTGCCCCCCCCCCCACTCCATCCTGCCCCCCCTGCCGGCTCCATCCTGCCCCCCCTGCCGGCTCCATCCTGCCCCCCCCCACCGGCTCCATCCTGCCCCCTCTCGCCGGCTCCATCCTGCACCCCCCGTCGGCTCCATCCTGCCCCCCCGGCTGCATCCTGCCCCCCCTGCCCGCTCCATCCTACCCCCCGCCGGCTCCATCCTAACCCCCCCCCTCGGCTCCATCCTGCCCTCCCCCCAAATGCATCCTGCCTCCCCCCGCCGGCTCCATCCTAACCCCCCGCTGGCTCCATCATGCCCCCCCACACCAGCTCCATCCTGCCCCCCCCACAAGCTCCATCCTGCCCCCCCGCCGCCTACATCCTGCCCCCCCCGCCATTTCCATCCTGCCTTGCTCGCTCCATCCTGCCCCCCGCCACCATCCTGTCCCGCTCCCTCCATCCTGCCCTGCTCGCTCCATCCTGCCCCCCTGCCACCATCCTTTCCCCGCCGCCTCCATCCTACCCGCCGCCTCCATCCTGCCTCGCCGGCTCCATCCTGCCCCAGCCGCCTCCATCCTGTCCCCCCGCCTCCATCCTGTCCCCCCGCCACCGTCCTGCCCTGCTCGCTCCATCCTGCCCCGCTCGCTCCATGCTGCCCCGCTCACACCATCCTGCCCCGCCGCCTCCATCCTGTCCCGCCACCTCTATCCTGCCCCGCCGGCTCCATCCTGCCCCGCAGCCTCCATCCTGCACCCACCTCCGCCACCATTCTGCTCCTCCGGCTCCATCCTGCTCCTCCGGCTCCATCCTTACCCCCTCCCCCGGGTCCATCCTGCCCCCCCCCCCTGCTCCATCCTGCCCCACTCGCTCCATCCTGCCACCACTTCTCCCCCCGTCACCATCCTGCCCCCCCTAATCCAACCTGCCCCCCTGGCAGTTAGCGGTCATGTGACCGATCAGCTGAACGGTTTCCCAGGCAGCGACGGGTCCTAAACCTCTGCAGGACCTAGAAGACGAAGGTGGAGCGAGCCGGCGGACAGGTGAGTATCCTCACTGAGGATTTTTTTTATTTTTTGGAGGGAGGAACGGGGGGGAGCTGAGTATGGCCATATACCATAGTGCTGCTATACATGTACTCTAATGTATCGCCATATACTATAGTGCTGCTATACATGTGCTATAAATTCCACCATATACTATAGTGAAACTCTACATATACTGTAATATACTGTCATATACTATAGTGCTGCTATACATGTGCTGTAATGTATCGCAATATATTATAGCGCTGCTATACATGTAATGTAATGTACCACCATATACTATAGCGCTGCTATACATGTACTGTAATATAACCGCCATATACCATAGCGCTGCTATACATGTGCTATAAAATACCCCCATATACTATAGTGCACCTGTACATATACTGTAATATATTGACATATACTATAGTGCTGCTATACATCTGCTATACTGTACCGCCATATACCATAGTGCTGCTATATCTAATATATAAAACCCGAAGGCTCACTTCCGTCACTTTAGCCAGCACTTCCGTCACACAGCGCTATAACCCGTCCAGGGTGGACCAACATGCCGGCCCTAAGCGGAGCGGGACTCAGGCAGCCCCTCCACGCTTACGGCCGCCCCTACACTGCCTAAAACACACATCACAGGTGGGAGACGACCGCCGTGATGTGTGCAGCCTGGAGGAGCAGAGGTGTGCCAAACGGTCATGTCCAGCCGCATCTCTCCTCACCCCTCCTGCCTCACCTCTCCTCACCCCTCCAGCCTCCCGCCACATCACACTCTGCTATCCACAGAGCCACCTGTATACTCTGCTACACCCAGAGCTGCCTGTATAATCTGCTACCCTCAGAGCCCCCTGTATACTCTGCTACCCACTGACCCGCCTGTATACACACAATTCATTTCACCGCGCTCCCGATGCAATTGCATCGGGCCCCTGACCACTGCACTCTGGCCCGACCACTGCACTCTACCCCGACCACTGCACTCTACCCCCACTACTGCACTCTACCCCCACCACTGCACTCTACCCGCATCACTGCACTCTGGCCCTGACCACTGCACTCTTCCCCTCACCACTAGACTCTGCCCCTGACCACTAGACTCTGCCCCTGACCACTGCACTCTGCCCCTGACCACTGCACTCTGCCCTAAAGCAGACTATGAGTCACTGAGCCTCCGTATACTCTGCTAACCACTCAGCCGCTGTATAGTCTGCTAACCACTGAGCCCCCGTATACCCTAATAACCATAGGCTAGAATACCCGATTCTTTAGAATCGGGCCGCCATCTAGTAAGTGTATAAATACTTTTTTTCGCCTTTCACTTTACACTATGAGCTCAGACAGGGATGATTAGAATTAGATTATGAGGCTGCAGGTACAGAGTGATAGCTTGGGGGGCATAAACCACCTGACAGGTTCCCTTTAAAAGTCAGGATAAATAATATGGTGGATAATCAGCCCCAATCAAGTAGGAAAGAAGTTCATGCTGTCTTGTGGGCTCAGAGGCAATCAGTGTCAGCGAGAAGTATACATCAACCTTTGAATTAGGCTAGGGTCACTTTAGAGCTATGGATGCGCTAAAAGCTAATGTTTTTCATGGTGAAATTTGTGAAAAAGCATGCGTTAACGGATCCATAGGCTCCAATGCAAAAAACTCATTGCAAATGTGCAATGTGTTTGACACTATGCGTTTTTGCAAAAGTCACAATAAATGCTGCTAGCATTTTTTAAAATCTGGGCTCCTAGGGGAAAAACGCATGCGTTAACGCTAGCGTTAAAATTGCATCAAAATGGTAACAGAAAAAAATGCCTAGCATTAATGCAGGCTTCCTATTGTAGGAGACCAAGGAGGTCCCCATTGCTGACACTGAGACATAAAAAGCTAGAATGCAATTTGCCAAAAATATATGTGAGTACTGCATAACTGGGGAAAGTAATGAGAAAATGTGTTAACAACAACACAATGAGAGATTATTGCATTTCTGTGTCACATTAGTGTATATATAAAGAAAAAATTGAAAGAGTATAAAACTATTTAAAAAAGTAGTTAGGCACAAATGTTAAATGATGTATCATCCTATTTTGCAGTTTTGAAAGAAAAATTCTTTATTATCTCACATCAACATTGGAGTGCCAAATCTATCCTTTTGTGCTTATTGAAGTGGATTCCTACTTCAGCACCCATTATCATGTGACACTTCATGTGGCATGCATTGACACTTATCAACACATTTAAGACCCAGTTTGGTTGGCTTCACACCACGGCAGCGTCCGATCCGGGGCTGTCAGAGATGAACCTGACAGCCCCGGACCGGATCAGCACGCAGAACCGGAGGGCCAAATATGCTCTCCGGTCCGGTGTGCAGCTGGACGCAGCTGCCGCTGCTGATGAATCGAGACCGCGGCTCGCAGGGAGCTAGTCGTGGTCCTGAAATAACAGCGGCGTGCAGCCGCCGGTATCCGGTTCCCGGGTCCTCCCGGATCCTCCCAGATCAAGGCAATCTGGCCCCATAGGTTCCTATGTTAGGGAGTTCCGGATGCCCGAATCTGGGAGGATCCGGGGGAATCAGGGAGGATCCGGGTGACGTCAATTTGGAGAGATTTTTCTCCCTGGACACAAACACGTTGCAAGCAACCTTTTTGTGTCCGGGAGAAAAATCAGACTTCTCCCGGATTCTTCCGGAGAGATGGAAACCGGATGGCAGAGAGCTGCCATCTGGCTCCATCCGGCTTCATAGGATACTATGGGGCCAAAATCCGGTCCGGGGCTGTCTGGTTTACACCGG
>JARQOC010002116.1:0-29689 GCA_033576535.1 Allobates femoralis
TAGCAATGATGGTACCTTTACACGCCGCCACAACAGGATGGATACAACCCGCTACAGGCTACAAATGTAGCTTGTCGAGCCAATATCGCCCGTAGTAGCGGCGTCTGAAGACGGGACGACACAGCCGGCTACAGATACCTCTGTATCCGTGCACTGCCCATAAACATATGGCAACATCGCCGATTGTAGCGAGCTGTATCGGCGTGTAAAGAAGCTACAGAAGGGAACTCTGGACACCCGGCGATGTTGCTGCAATGTGGCTAAGGCGTCACCCATGCTGCGTGATACCGCGCCCCTTCAGCGATCATTGGTGGAAGATGCTGCGTTACGATTGGCCCTTGCCTCACAGCCCTCCATCTTGGATGAGCTGTCCCTTCAGCACTACACATACGCGCCGTATGCACGATCAGATAGTAGTACAATTACGCGGACACACACTTGAACGTAAAATCATAAATGGCCCATGATCTACATACAGTGTGCACATCATATCAACATGAAAAACGAATAATGCGGGACACAGCGCACAAGTGTGTGTTACGTACCGCTCTGGCTTATTGCACAGCAGCTGCCGTAGAAGTGTTCCGGGTCTGGCAGTGCGCGCAGCGCGCACACAGATGCACACAATCCCATACCACAGCGGAGGAGATTACCCAGTAGACAGATCAGAGCCGTGTTGTACGGACTGCACTGTGGGTCTGCTGCAGTAGGGGCCGCATAAGTGTGTCGGCCGAGTCTGCGTGTTGGCCTACTTATAAAGGTGCGTCACCCCCACAGCGGTCGTAATGACGTCATGACGTTGGTTTCATTTTCACTCTGCCTGCAAGGTGCCAGCCCCGCCTCTGCACACACCATAGCAGTCATGGCAGCCGTGCACCGCGCCGCAACATGGGGGATGGCGGAGCTGATCATCCTCATTGATCATTGTGACCGTCGGGACTATTGGGGCCACCATCACCACCGCCACCCCAGGCTGCGCAATCGGTGCACCGTGCGGCGGATCCAGCGGGCCCTGCTCTGCAAACTGGGGGTACAGAGGACAGTCAAAGCGATCCAAAAAAAGATCGCTGACTTGAAGCACAAATGCCCAGGTCGCATACTGGACATCCGTGCCAGGATTGGCAGGCTGCGTGGTGAGTAATTGTTGCCCCAAAACACACACCGCCACATGTGCATGTCCCACAATACACAAAAAATGATGGAAACATATGACAAGGGACAGTGTGGCCTACACAATCAAACACATCTTCACAGTGTTGTGCTCATCCAGTCAGCCCTAAAAATGGCTCACACGCACAGTACATGCATACAACATGAGTGTATGCATCCAGCATCACCTGGTTGATGCTAAGTAAGGCTGGGGTCACACATACTGATATCTGCCCACATATTGTTTGCACATCTCTGTTTGCAGTCAAATCATGGTCACATGTTGACATTTGGAGACAGCCTCAAAATGGAACAATGTGTCCATGCTTTCACTGCAACCAGAGATCTGTCAACAACATCTGGCCACATATCTGTGTGTGTGTGACCCCAGCCATAGCCGTCAAATAAATACCCACACAAGCTCTTTGTAGGACAACAATGTGTAGGCATGATCTTATTACGTCTTTTATGTTCAAATTTCAAACTAGATGCTGAATCCTCATCAGAAGAAGGGCCCCATGCCCCACCCACAGGTGGCCCATCAAGAACCCCACCACATCAGCCTCAAGTGGCACCCTTGTCCCCAGGGGCAACACCTTCCCCCGGGCCTCAGGAGCCAGACGTCCCGTCAACCACCGGGACAGAGGACGTGGAGGACCAGTCCGCACCTGGCAGCCCGCTGGAGTGTGACCAGCTGTCCCCATCTGCCTGGCTGCTGGAGGAACACATCAACTCCCCACAGGAGGGCGAGGAGCAGCAAGTACCTGGCGGCCCAGAGGAGTCTTTGCCCCGTAGCCCAAGACCACTGTTACCCCTGAACCACATAATGTGGCCACGGAGCCCCAGCCCGGGAGTAACACCACCTCCCACTGTCTCCAGCTCAGTGGCGAGTCCTGGGGTGACCATGTCCCCACACAGTGACTATGGTGGTAAGTGTGTTATGTTGCCACACACACCCTGCACACTGTTGCTTCAATTTCATCTGGGGCCAAACAATTTATGTAAACAAAGTAAACCATGTTGGTTCTCCCTTTTTCCAGATGGTGAACGTGCGGGCTCATATGGATGGAGCTTGACCCCATCTCCCTCCCCGTCTGATGGTGAACTGGATTTGGAGGAACAGGGTAAGTGGATGGTTGCGGCCAGTCATGACTAACCATCAGCAGTGACGAGTCTGTACTAAAGTTTGTGTTTACTCCCAATACAGGTGCCCCTACCATGGAGGAATTCATCCAGGCCCATCAGGCATTTGTGGCCCGTTTGACCACGGCTCTACAGCGTGGCCTGCAGGACCTTGGCCGCCTGGCTCAAATGCTGGCGGACCTACACCCACACCATGGTTCACACCCATGAATTTGAGGGATGCATTGTATCCTGGCCAAACATGGCCCCACAAACAGTTGTCCTTGTTGGACCCTAAAATTTTCACACGTTGGCTTGTTGCCTTGCAAAAGTGAAAATATTGTGTTTTTTTTTTTTTTTTGCCCCCGTTGGGCTCTTTTCTTATAGTGTCCCACATTGGGACCATCACAAGTGTGGACTGGCTAGCCCCATCTGGCCTACAATCCCTATACTGTCCCACATTGGGACCATCACTAGTGTGGACCGGCTAGCCCCATCTGGCCTACAATCCCTATACTGTCCCACATTGGGACCATCACTAGTGTGGACCGGCTAGCCCCATCTGGCCTACAATCCCTATACTGTCCCACATTGGGACCATCACAAGTGTGGACTGGCTAGCCCCATCTGGCCTAAGCCTTCCTTGTATGATGGCAAATGTCTGTGACACATGTATGTTTCCAATAAAATGCTATTCTAACTTTGTTATACGCTCCTTCATGTGACCTTACTAATATTTGGTGACCAAAACTCACCATAACCTAACTATGTGAGGCACATCACAACATCCCTTTGTGAATGTGCTAAGACATTCCAAATGAACCGATGGTGATCCTGCTGAGCGAGCACTGGCCCATATTGTGTTGCTTGGGGAAACCTATTATTGGCCACAATTCCATTCACCCCCAAAAACCCACACAATCCTTATTCTGAAATGAATACACAATTGTGTTAATAAATAAAATTTATTCCAGCCTGGAATTAAAAATAAATTACAAATAATATAATGTAAGTGGGAAAAAAAATTTAAAAAAAAACAATAATTTTGGCCAAAAATCAATAAACAAAATATACATATAAAACCAAAATCGTGAAATTATAAAGTCCAGACTGCCAATTCTGTGCATTGGCTACTAGTGTCCAAATTACTCCTCTTCTGTCGGCTCTGACAATGCCGCATCCCCCCTCCTCTGAGGGCAGCCCCGACCTGCCCCAGAACGTCTGGTTGAACGACGATGTGTTGAGGGGGGATGGGGTGACTGTGGCGGGGCCGGTCTTCTCACGGGCCGAGATGGGGCAGCTGGTGAAAGGGGCCACAAGGTGTGTTGCATGGGGGAGGGGACGTGGCAGCCCCATTGAAGGGCCCCATCCTCGGCAGCATCAGCGGCATTGTGGAACACCCTCAGAAGGATCTTCTTCTGGAGCGGCTCCATCCCTCGCATTCTGTTGCTCATGCAGAGGGCGTCGGGGTCAATGTGGGTCCGTTGTTCATCCAACAACACGCGTCGGGCCCAGGTCGCCAGCTCCGTCTCAGGTGGTGCAGGACGTCGGCGGCGACGGATCCCGGAGCTGGGACCTGGGCCTGGACCCACATCACTCGCCCCGCCCTCCTGCTCAGCCCCAGATGTCATGGGCTGAGCATCATCAGCAACAGAATCCTCGGCAATGGAGCCGTCCTCTTCTGGGGCCTGTGGGTGGGGAAAAAATAAAATCAAAAAAACCATTAGTGGAGGCAATATCAACTGTATACATTCACAACAGGACTCTATATACCACTCCCACACACAGCAAGCCCAACTACCAGAATGGAAAATGAGGAATAACACAGTAAAGCAAATAAGGTTCAAGACCCCAACACCAGTGGTTCTCCTGTACACTCACCTCGACCATTCCAGGAGCTCAGCTAAATACATAATTAGTTGTTTGTCACGTAGCCGTAATCCAATATTAGGACATGTCACCACAACACCTTGATACTGGGGGCTGTGCTGGCCAATGACACATATTGGGCACCTTCCCATTAGGACTCCTTTATGGTGAGAATCCACCCCTCACTCAATTACCTTTAACCCACTGGCAACAAAGCCAACACACATGTGAGACAGCACCATTTACTACATGGTACTATGTGGCTGTTTGAGAACAAACCACCTGCTATCTTGAAACCCTTAAATAACTAACCTAAACATACCAAGATGTTGTGGAAGAAGCAACATTGCAATACGGCTGGAGGCATAGAATAGAAAAGTCTGGTAAGTCAGGGAAGGAGGGCAGATAGATTGACACACCAAGGTGTGCCGCAGCAAGGAGGTAAATATGGCAACACATTTGGTGTGAAGGATTTATCGAAACACACATGTGAAGGAAACATTGTGGCCCACCACTGTCACACAATTACCCACCTCCTGTGGCGCAGGTGGTGATGCAGCCGGGCCTACATGGGACGCAGCAACGGGGCAGTTGGTGGTCGTTCGATGCGGGCGAACCTCGCCCAGGATGAAGGTGAAGAGGGGATAGTACCATAGGGTAGGTGATGGTACCTCCTCTGCTCCAGCCCCTGAGCGACGACGCTGGTACTGAATGTGAGCCCGCATGAACGCCGACCTCATGTTCTTGATCTTAAGTGCCACCATAGGCTGGTCCCACGTCTTGCCTACCCTTGGCTCCAAGCGATTTGCCAGAGCCACAAGACTCCTGTAGGCCTCGGCCCTCGCTGCCCGATTTTTATATTCGGGCAGCGAGCTGCGCCACAAACATTCGTGCCGCTGATACTCCGTGAGAAGCTGGGATTCCAATTCCACAGTACCCCTCGGCATCTGCCGATGAAAAATTAAAACAAAAAGAACACAGTCACAACACAAGGCATACCGACATTTCAAAACTTGCCACAATCATACACATAATCATTAACTTTCTACAGTGATCATCTATGCAGCTATTTTGTGGAGTGAAACTGGCCATGAGTGTGCCATTTTCTCAATCTCAGACCGCTACTAAGTCAAACACATGTATGCTGCCAATATCAAGCCCCGGATATCGGTGTCCACCTACAGATGTTTCAAACATGATTTCTGTCCCCAATGTACCTATTGCAACACACCTTGACACGGTGTGTGCGTACATACCTGTAGAGGGCAACATGTGACCTAACACGTTGTGTGCTAACTAGTACCTGGCCAGTGTCCACAATGGTAAGGGGTCACTATATGAGAAAGGCGGGCTGGGTGTGGCAACACTGCACATACTACATGTAATGTGCACCCAGATGATCATGTAGGTGTTCCTCCAGACGTGGAAGTCCCATTTTAACACATGTACCCAACATCCCTGGAATGTCCGCCACAATTCTACCACCCCTGAAATGTTGATGTGAAGTACCAGCCAAAGAAATAACAGCGTGCTCTTTTACCATTGCCAAAAAGCAGAAGGTGCAATACATACTTACACTATATAAGTAGAGGCACTACCTGGCTACTGGGCGACACAGAATAAGGTTCACATATTTAATATTACGTGTTCAATATTTGCATGCCGCTTCAAACATCGCCATACAAACATCGCCTAAGCTGCCTGTGCCAGAACCAGCTGCGTTCATTACATTTTCTTACAAACCGCTAAAGAGGCTTACCGTCAGAGCAACAGAAGTCAAACAGGACACTAGTAGCTCAATGCACATCGACGTCTGGACACGGAGCAGTGGCCATTGACCTGCCTTTATAGTCCGGGACACCAATCACAGCGGACACAATAATGCACATCCTGAAGGGGCACCTGGGTGCGGATTTGCCTTCCGCTAATTGGTGGAGATCGCAGAATCGTGATAGGTTGCCGGCCCTTTAAAAGTTGCCCATCCCGCCAAACATTACGCTTGCTGGCCAGACCCATTAGGTAAGTTTTTGTGGACACACATGGAATTGGCGCAGGGTGGGGTGCATATGTTGATGTTCTTGGAGAGCGCCGGAGACTGGTGTAGCGGCCGATATAGGGGTTTGTATTTTTGGGGACGACATATAGTGTAGTGTGTGGGTTAGGATACGGCATTTTGTGTGGGCCTTGACACTTTTGTTGAGATACATTGCTGTGTTTGTTTGCAGACAACATACAGGAGAATGGATGCATGACTGTAGACGGAACTGTGTCACTCATGTCGACTGGATCGATTTCTGCATACTGGTTGTGGCCAATGGAGACTGTGTTCAACGGGAATGGGATGACCCAGGGCTTTGAGGTGTTGGGCGCCAGACATGGCATACATGTGTATTTAAAATGACACCTTCAAAAACCAATTACACCATGGGTAACCATCCGCAGTCATGTGCAATGTGGTTTGGTTCATGTAGCCTTCCTCAACCTTCCATATCGGGGTACGTCACATTCGTTATTCTTCTCATTTTTACTGTAATCAATTGACATTATGGGCTGTGTCATGGATTATGGGACCTGTTTGACCAACATTATTGGTGACACATGTCCCTTTCTAACTCACCTAGGTGCAGATGTGTGAATTTTGGGAGCTCCCATTGACGTTGATGTAGAGGAGGCCACTCTCAATCGCCGTGTGCCATGTTGTTTGGGGTGACTACTGGGTGTTTGCCGTCCTTGCTTCAGGGTTGTGTTTTGGGCCCACACAAGAGATCCCATCCTCTTGGCTATAGTGTGTAATGGAAAAGAGGTGTGGGTTGCTGAACCTGCTGACTTGCACACATTTTGTTCTATGTACTCATGTTGTGCTTTCACATCTACAGGTGCTGATATTGAGGATGCAGAATATCCATGACCGCAATGTTATCGTGGCTCTTGCGTTGGTGGAAGAGCAAATGTGGTATCAGGATCGGTATGAAAGGTTGATGAGGCGCAGACAGCGGCGGATGTGGACCCGTGATTGGCTTCTGAGGCGGGAAACCCGGGGCCACATGCAGCTGTTGCGGGAGCTGGAGCTTAACTGTCCTGATGATTACCGAAACTATCTCCGTATGCCCGAGGACTGTTTCACCTTCCTATTGGAGCGTGTAGGGCCAATGATAGCGCGTCAGGACACTATAATGCGCCCATCAGTATCAGCTGCTGAGCGGTTGGCGATCACTTTGCGGTTCCTGGCTACAGGGCAGTCCATGACATCCCTCACATACGTGTCACGTGTCTCCCTGCCCCTGCTGAGCCGCCTGATCCCTGAAACGTGTTGGGCCATCTGGAGAGCTCTGCAGCCAGCCTACATGAAAATGCCATTAACCGCTGCAGAATGGCTGGAAGTGGCCCAAGGGTTTGAAACCCGGTGGAACTTCCCCAACTGTGGCGGGGCATTGGATGGTAAGCACGTGAGGATTACCAAACCTGCCCACTCTGGCTCTTTGTATTACAATTACAAAGGGTATTGTAGTATAATCCTCATGGCTGTAGTAGATGCCAACTATGAGTTCCTCTACGTGGATGTTGGAATGCCCGGTCGCAACTCAGATGGGGGTGTGTTGCCCTAAGCTCCTTGGCAACACTACTAGGGAATGGTGGGCTAAACTTACCCTCAAATGAGCACACGACCGAACATCTCAACTTTGCGTTTGTGGCGGATGAAGCTTTCCCACTTCAGGAACACCTACTGCGGCCATATCCCCAGAGGGCCCTTACTTCTGCGAGACGCATTTTCAACTACCGGCTATCCCGGGCCCGCCGAGTAGTTGAAAATGCGTTTGGGATAATGGCCAATAGATTCCGGATTTTTCATACACCTATACATATGAAACCGGAGTCTATTGACGCGGTAGTGGTGGCCTGCTGTGTGCTACATAACTTCCTGCGTCGTAGGGATAGGGCATCATACACGCCAGGAGGTTATGTAGATAATGCAGACGCTACAACAGGGGAGCTCCGTCCAGGGTCTTGGCGTGATGAGGCCCATGTGATTGTGCCACTCCAGCCGCAGAGCCATGGCCGCACTCGGCAGGAGGCCAGGGACAGTAGAGAAGCTTACTGCTCCTACTTCAATGGGTCTGGTGCAGTGAGCTGGCAGGACCAGGCCATATAATGTGGCTGGCTCTGGGAGTTGCTTTTTGTGTTTTCAATGGAGGTGACAGCAGGTTAGCTGCACCCCTTTAATGTTTGGTTGACCTTTTCCATTCTCTTTGTTTGCATTATGTGCATGAGTTTTCATTATGTAGTTAGTTAGTTAGTTAGTTTAGGTTATTTTAGTATTTTTTCCATGCACAGTTTGCAATGTGTGGTGATTTGCTTATCCATTGAATTTGCCTGATTAATGTCACCTGCTCTTGAATTCTACAATGTTTTTACTTCATGTATATTTTGTTTGCACAAGACAAGGTCAAGATTCATGCAATATATTAAACCTTTTTCTGTTGGATCCAACATCATCTGTGTGAGCCTGATTACTTGGTGGAGGAGGGCAATGTGATGCAGGGTTGGGTGGGGGCCTGGGATGTCATAGCCACCTTTTTGGCGGGGAAAATTGTGCACACAAAAATGTGGGGGTTAGCCATTTTTTTTTCGGAAAGTCTTTTCCCAAAGTGTTTGGGGCCCAAATTGTGCGTACATGACCCTTTTATTTTGTTGTAGGCAGGGGGCCCCCTGCACACAGCACATTGATGCAGGACATATTCTTGTCAGGTGTTTGTTTAATACACTGTCACACAGATCTTTGACTTTGTGCCTTGGAAGCTGTTCCATTTACATTCACATCTGTCAGCACATAAAATTAAACCCCATTCAGCCTGTATACATACACATACTTCCCACAGTTGTCACGGGAATTTTTGACAGAAAAGGAAACAAAACTTCTTTTGTAAGACGCTAATGTGTGGAAACACAAACGCACCCCCAGTTCAATCTGCACCCCGCGGCTGTCAAAAAGCGCTGATCGTGCGTGACAGGGGCAAACCCCTTTTTACTACGCACACATAGCCCCGGACCCCCACTTTAATACACACGGGGGATTGACTGGGCCCCCGCTCTACGTGACCCATTACCATCGCTTTTGGGTGCATTCGCCAGGCTCCGCCAGTCACAAGCGCTTTTTCCGTCCACACTCCGTTCACTAGTACGGGACGGGCCCCGGGGCCCCCGCCCTTTTTCCCTCGTGCCCAAATCACAACTCCCCCTATGTTGGCCAATGGTTGTGGGTTTTTGGGGGCGGGGTACAGGTCTGTGGGACGCCTAAATTTTTTTTACTCCTGCCCCTTTTTTGCCCCAATCACCCTGGGTGGGTGTGTGTAAAGCCCGGTACGCTGAGCTACAGACGGTACTTGCGACACCCGGGGATTTTATGTTTGGGTGTAGATTTTAGCGTTTGCGTAGCGCACCTTGTGGCGGCGGTATAGAGGGGGCGGTTTTCCCCTTGGGAAACCCCGTTCGGCCGTGCTCGGCACGTGAAGTTGCCGTTGGGATCCCCTCCTGTTTGGCCGGGGGTTTTAAAAAAGGTTTTTAAAAAGGGGGTTAAAAAGGGGGAAAAACTTTTTTCACAATTGGGGGGAAAATTGGGGGAAAAAAACAAATTAAAAAATCAAAAATTTACTTTTTCAAAACCCCCAAATGGGGGAATGGGGGGCCCAAGGGTTTTTTAAACAGAAAGGGGAAAGGGGGAGGGGAAAAAAGGGGTTTTTTGGGAGTTTGTAAAAACCCCTTTTGGTTAACCCCCAAAAAATAAAATTTGGGGGACGGGGAAAGGAGGGGAAACCCAAAAATTTTTGGGGGGGCCCCCCCCCTAGAGGAGGAACCCCCAAAAAAATTTTTTTTTTCCTAATTTTTTAAAAACCCGGGGAAATTTTTAGCCCCCCCCGGTACTTGGGGGGGGAGCAAAGTTTTTTTGGAATTTGGGGGGTTTGGGGGGGATTTTTTTAATTTTAAAAATATTAAAAACCCTTTTTAAATCATTTTCCCCTGCGGGGTTTTTTTGGGGGGGGGCCCCCCTTTTGGGGGGCTTTTTTTTTACCCCCCTTTGGGGGGGGGGTTAAAAGGGGGTTTTTTTTTGGTTTCTTACGAGTTTTCCTTTTTTTCCCCCCGGGGGGCCCTTTGGTCCGGGGTTTAGTTTTTGGTTCTTTTTTGGGGGGCCCTTTTTTAGGGTTAAAATTTTTTTTAAACACGGGGGGCCCCCCCCATGCTTCAAAAAAAAGGGGTAAATTTTTTGGGAAAGGGGGGTTTTTTTTTTTGCCAAAAATTTCCCCCTTTTTTGGGTGAAAAAAAATTTGGGGGGGGCCAAAAAAATTTTTTAGAAGGTTTTTTAAAAAGTGTGGGGGGTTTTCCCCGACAAACAAAAATTTTTCCCCGGGGTTTCCCCTTTTTTGGGGGGGGGAAAAAAGGAAAAAAAAATTTGGAAGGGGGGGCCCCCTTTGGGAAAATCAATTTTAAGGGGTTTTTTGGGGGGTTTAAAGGGGCCCCCCAGTATCCAAAAAAAATTGGGGGGGGCTGTTTTTTAAAAAAAAATAGTTTTTCCCTATTACAATAAGGGAAAAAAAAACATGAATTTAAAAAATTTTCCAAATTTTGTTAATTGGGGGAAAAATTTGGGGGTTGGGGTTTTTAAAAAAACCCCTTGAAAAACCCCCTTTTGTTTTTAGGGGAAAATTGGGGGCCCTTTTAAAAGGGGGAAAAGTGGGGGCCCCAGTATTAAGGGGGGGGGGTTTTTTTTTGTGTTTACTAGAAATTTTTTCCCGAAAAAATTTTTATGCCCCCCCTGAGGTTTTAAAAAAATTTTTTTTGGGGGGGGCCTTTTTGAGTGTCCCCAAGGGGAAAATTTTTTTTTTTATATTAACGGCCCCCAAAAGGGGTTTTTTTTTAAAAAAAAAAAGGGGGGGGGGCTTTTTTTTAAAAGGTTTTTAAATTTTTTTTTTTTAAAAATTAAAAAAAAAGTTTTTTTCAAGTGAAAAGGTGAAAATTCCCTGGGTTTTTTTCCCCCCTTTTCCCCCCCCCCAACCCCCAAAAAACCCCCCCAAAAAGGGGAATTTTTCCTTTTTTTTTTGGAAAATTTTTTTTTTTAGGGGGGGGGCCTCTTTTAGGGGTTTTTTTTTCCCCCTTTTTAACCCCAATTTTTCCCGGGGGAAAAATTTTCCCGGGGGAATTTTTTCCCCCGGGGGTAATATCTTTCACCAAGGGGGTTTGGGGGGTTTTAAAAATTTGGGGGGGGCCCAAAAGGGTTTTTTCAGGTTTTTCATACGGGGGTTTGGGGGAAAAAAATGGGGGTTTTTTTTAAAAAAGGTTGGGGTTTTTGGTTTTTAAAATCCCCCGTATTATTGAGGGGGTTAAAAATTTAAAAAAAATTTTTCCCTATTTTTTTTTCCTTTTTAAAAAAGCAAACCCCCTTTTTTAAAAGGGGACCCCCAAATTTGGGAAAAAAAAGGGGGAAAAAAAAAAATTTTTTTTTTTAAATGGGGTCCTCTTATAATGCCAAAAAACCTTGGGGGTTTTTAATTCCCCCCATTTTTTGTTTCCCCCAAATTTTTTTGGGTTTTTTTAAAAAAACCCCCCCCCCAGGGGGGGTTTTTCCGTATTTTTTGGTCCCCCCCCATTCTGGATATTTTTCCTTTTTTTTTGGCTGTGTGTTCCCCCCCTCCCCCCATTTTTTTTTGCCCCTTTTCCTTTTTATATGCCCCATTTTCCGGGGAAAAATTTTTCGGCCCCCTCCCCCTTTTAAAAAAGTCCCCCCCCCTGGTATTTTTTATCAAAAAATTTTCCCCCAAAAATTTTTTTCCCCACCTTGGGGGTTTTTTATCACTCATTCCCGGTATTTAAAAAATCAATATCCTGGTAATTTTTTGTTTTCCCCTCCCCCGGTAAAAATTAAAAACCCCCCCCTTTTCCTTTTGGGGGATATGGGGTTTTATTTGGTTTAAAATTTTAAAATTTTTAATCCCCCCCCCGGTATATTTTTTCCCCCAAAAAAAATATGCCCCCAAACCCCCAAAAATGGGGTTTTTTTACCTTCATTATGCCAATTTTTGTCCCCAAACCCGGGAAAAAAAGGCCCCCCCCTCCTGCCAAAATTTAACCCCCATCCTTGGCCCCAAAAAATTCCCCCCTTATCTTTATTTTTTTCCCCAATTCCCCGGGGAAAAAAGTCCCCCCATCCTTTTTTTAAAATTTTTCCCCTTTTCCCCTTTTCCCCCAAAAAAAAGGCCCTCAATCCCCCCTTTTTTTTGGGGCCCCCAATTTTTCCCCCTTTTTTTGCCCCCCCCCCCCGCTTATGTGCCCCCAAACCCCTATTAAAAATTTTGGCCCCCCCCAAAGGGGGGGGAAATTTTGGGGGGGTGGAAGGGGCGGGTGTTTTTTGGGGAGGTTCCGGGGGTGGGGGGGGGACAGGTTGTAGGACAAAAGGGGGAGTTTTGGAAAAAAAGCAGCGGCGGGGAACGAGCGTGGGGCCGACCCTTTTTTTTTTTTGGGGGTTGGCCCGGGGGTTTTTCCCCCAGCAGCCGGCGGGGGGAAAGGGGGTTTTTAAAACCCAAAAAAAACCGCCGGGGGCCTTTTTAGGGGGGGAACCCCCCCGGGGCCAAAATTTTGGGGGGTTTTTCCCTTTTCTTTTCCCGGGGGGGAAAAAAAGGGGAATTTTTGGGCCCCCCCCCAAAAAAAAATTTGGGGGGGGCCCCCCGCCTTGGCCCCCCCGGGTTTTTTTTTCCCCCCCCCCCCCAAAAAACCCCCGGGGGCCCCCCACCCCCCCCAAAAAACCTTTTTTTCCCCCTCCCCCCGCTCGGGGGACCCGCAGCCCCCTTTTTCCCGGGGGTATGTAATTTTTTTTTTTAAATTTTTTTTTTTTTTTTCATTTTTTTTTTTAAAAACGGGGGGCCCCCCGGGGTTTTTTCCCCCCCCCGGGGTTTGGGGGGTTTAAAAAATTTTTTTGGTTTTTAAAAAAAAAGGAAAAAAAAAGGGGACCTTTTTCCCCTTAAACCCCCCGCTGCATTTTTTTTTTGTGCATTTTTAAAAAATTTTTTTTTAAAGGGTTTTATAGTTATTGTTTTTTCTAAAAAAAACCCCGGGGTTTTTTTCCCCCTTTTTTTTTTCCCGGGGGGGGGTTTTCCCTTTCCAAAAAACCTTTTTGATTTTCCCTTTTTGGGTGTTTTTTTTTTTTTTCCCCCCCTCCCCCTTTCCCCTTTTTTTCCCCCCCCTGCAAAACCCTTTTCCTTGGGGGAAAGGGGGTTTTTTGGGATAAAAATAAATTTTTTTTTTAAAAATAAATATTGTTTTCCCCCCCCCCTTTTTTCCCTTTTTTTAAAAAGGGGTTTAAAATATAATAAAATAAAAAAATCTTTATTTTATAGCGCCCAAAAAAAAATTTTTCCCCAAGGGGGGTTTAAGTTTGTTTTTTTAAGGTTTTGCAAATATAAACCCCCCGTAAGTTTTAATTTTAAAATAGAAAGGGAAAAAAAATACAGTTTTAAAAAAAATTTGGGTTCCCCAAAACCAAAAAGGGCCCTAGAAAAATGCAAAAAGAAAATACAAATTTTAATTTAAAGCAAGGGGAAAAAAAAAAGGGGAAAACCCCCCCCCAAAAAAAACCCCTTCAATTTACAAACCCCGGGGGGGGGTTTCAAAGGTTTCCCGGGGGGTTTTTTGGCCCCCTTTTTTGGGTTTTGGGGGGTTTTTTAAAAGGAAAATTGGGGGGGGGAAAAAATTAAAAAATTTTTTTTTAATGGGCAAATTTAAACCAAAACGGGTAGAGTTTTTTTTGGGTTTTGGGGGGAGTTTGGGGAAAAAAAGTAATATCAAGAGGGGGATAGGGGCCCCCTTTACTATTAATGTTTTCAAAAGGACCCTTTTTAAATTTTGGCAGTATGATAACCGGGTTTTAAAAAAATGTGGTTTTTTTTGGGATGTCTGAAAACAAAGCAAAATTTAGGGGTTTATTTTTTTGGGGTTTTGGGGAAAATTTTTCCCGGGGGAATTTTTGGGGCGCTCGGGAAATTTTTGGAGCCGGGAGGGGGAAAATCGGATTAGTGGCCCGATGTTTTTGCGGGGAAAAATTTTTTTTGAAAAAAATAGAGAACGGGTGGGATGTTTTGACAGTTTTGGGGGGAGAATTGGGGGGTGCTTTCCCCCTTTTTGAAGAAAACTTTTTGGGGTTTGGGGAAAAAAAAGGGGAATTTTGAATTTTATCCCGTTTGTGTTACGGGGAGGGGGAAATTTCAATTACTGGTACCCTTAAAATTTTAAAATATTTATATTTTATATATATATATTTAATTTTATAAATATAAAAAACCAATTTCCCAAATGCTAAAAAAATTTTTTCCCGTCGTCCCTCTTTTATTTTAACCCAAAAAAAAGTAAAAAAGCCTTTCCCCCTGCATGTGGGAGGGGTTTCAAACCAAAATGGGGGGTTTTCCTCCCGGAAAAACACCCCCTTTGGGAAAACTTTTCCCTTTTTTTTTTGGACATTTTCAGTTAAAAATGGTTTTTTTTTTGGGTTGGGCCCTTTTTTTAATTTTTTACCCTTTTCCCCCCGAAAAGGGTTTAAAAAACCCCCCCCCCTTCCCCCTTAAAAATTTTGTTTTTTTCTCTTTAAAATGGAATCGGCTAAATACGTTATTGGGAAGGGGTATTTGATAAAAACAAAACCTTGTTAACCCCTATGTTTTTAGGTTCAGGGTTCCCAAAGTTTTTGGAAACCCTTTAAAAGGGCCCCCCCAAACCAGGGGAATTAAAAAGCTTTTCCCCGGGGGTCGAGGGGGGTTTAAAAAGCCAAAACCCGGGGTTTTTTGAGGTTTTTTTATTTGGGCTTCCCCCTCTAATCGCCCTCCCCCCCCCCCTCTGGAAAAGGGGATTTTGGGGCCCGTGTGGCTTTTCCCATGCCCAAAGGGGGGGCTTTTCCCCCTTTAAAACCCTCCTGCGTTGGGCCTTTTCCCCGTGCATTACTCAGGATGCAAATGGGGGCATTTCGGTTCCCCCGGTTTGCGGGTTCCCCCTTCCCGGTGGGGGCCCTGTTAATTTTCCCCGGGATGCGCATTGTCCCTTTTTTTTTCGGCCCCTTTTTTCAACTGGGTTTGCAATTTCCCCCGGGTTTGGGGTGCAATACCCAAAGGGCCCGGGCGTCAAGGGCCCCCCCCCGGCCCTTAAAAAGGGGAAAAATTTTCCCGGGGGGCCCCAAAGTTGGGGGGGGGCCCCCCCCGGGGGGGGCCCCGAGGGTAGGGGCACCCCCTTGTGTTGGACCCCCAGCCTGACGCCAAAATAAATTGGGGCTGCTGCCCCGGGAGAGCTTTAACCCCTATTCCCCTTTCCAAACAAATTGACCCCAAAAAAAACCCTAAGTTTTTAAAAATTTGGGGCAACCATGGTTTTTCAGGTAAAAAAGGGTTTTGGGTTTCTATGGGCTAGGCCCCCCAGCCTTAAAGCGCTTTTCAACATTTTCCCAAATACTTGCTTTAAGGGGTAGGGGGGTTCCAAAAAATGGGAAGGTTACCCTAGCCTAAAGGGGCCCCTAGGACACTTTTCCCCCCACAGCCAAAAAGGGGGATATCCAGGGGGGAGCTGGGGGGGGGCATTTTTTAGGGGTTTTTCCCGAACCCGGGGGTCCCCCCCCTCCTCCCCCCCCCCAAAGGGCCAAAAAAAAAGAGCTCCCCAAATCTTGGGGGTCATTTCCTTGGAAAAGGAACCCCGTGATGAGGGCAATTGGGGGTGGGGAAGGGGGGTTTAAGGGGGGGCCCCATGATCAAAAATCCCCAGGTGTATCCAGGGGAAAATGTTGGGGGCCCCCAAATGAATGGATGCTCAAATTTAAGGGTTTAAAGTTTGGGTGTTTGGGCAGGGAAAGGGATTTTTCAGTGTGAAAAGTAAACAAAAAGGTGAATTTTTTGGTTAAATAGGTTTTATGGGAAAATTTGGTGAAAGGTTTTGGTGGGGGTTTCCCGGGGGGGAATTTTTCCGGGGTTTAAATGTAACAAGGCCCAAGGGGTTTTACAAGGGGGGAAAGGAGCAGGCCCTGGGGTTTTACGAAAGGGGTAAAGGAGCGGGGGCCCCGGGGGGTAATAAGTTTTAAAGGGGCCCCGGGGGGCCATGTGTGTTATGGGTTTTAAGTAGCAGAAAACCATGTGTGTTTTGAGGGGGTAAAGGAAAACAGGGGCCGCGTGTGGTTTTGTGGTTTTACGGGGCAAAAGAACGCGGGGGTTACTGGTTTTTCGGAGGCCCGAAAACCGCGGGGTTTCGTTTGGGTTCGGGCAGGCCCCGGGGGTTTTACGTGGGGTTACGGCGCAGAGCCCGGGGGTGTGTTTCTTGGGGGTACGGAAAACAAACCACCGGGGTTGGGTTGTGGGGTACGGAGCAGACGGGTGTGTACCCCCCCTTTTGGGGTAAAAGGGCCCCCAAAACCGCGTTTTGGGACGGGTGGGGGTTTTGGGAAACGGCCCCTTTTTTTTAAAGAGGGTTAAAGAAGCCCGAAGGCCCCCGTTTTGTAAGGGGGGGTAAAAGTAGCAGAGCCGCTGGGGTGAACCCAGGTATACGGCAGAGCCGCGTAGGTTTCGAAGGGGTTTTTTCCCGGGGCATGCCCCGGTGTTTTTTACGGGGGTTTTTACGGAGCAAAAAGGGGCCCCGTGGTTTTTCGAGGTGTACGGGGGCAGAGCCGGGGTGTTTTCGGAAGGGATGTTTACCCCGTTTGGGTTGGCCCCCCCTTTCGGATTCCCCTCCCTATAGTCCCCGGCCGCCTTTTTCCAGCAGCAAAAACTTTCTTTCCGGGGTCTTTCTGGGCCCCTGGTCTTTTCCCTTTGCAGCTCCAACATGGAGGGGACGGGTGTCAAACACTGGCTGATTTTTGGTGTGGGAAAGGGGGGGGGGGGACCGGGGCGGCCAAAAAAAAAAAAGGGGGAAAGGGGGGAAAGGGGAGAAACTGGGGGCGGCCAGGGGGCCCCTTCCCCGGGTTGGCTGGGGGGGGGCCACCCCTATGGCATTGGGGGGCCCCCAATTTGGGGGCTTTTTTTGCCCCTTTTTTGTTTTGGGTTTTTGGTTGGGTTTTTTTTTAATCGGGCCCCCCCCTCCAGGTTTTTTGTCCTCCCCCCTTTTTGCCCTCTGTCCCCCCTGTTGGGGGCCCCTTTTTGTTTCCCCCCCCATTTTCTAGGGCCCCCTGTGCTTTTTCCCGTTGGGTCCCCTGCAAAGCTTTTTTCTGCCCCCGTTTTACCCCCCTTTTCTTCCCCCTGGGTTTTCTCCTTTTGTGCCCCCCTTTTAAGGCCCCTTTTGTTTCCCCCCCCCGGGGCACTTTTTTGTGCTCCCCCGTGTGCGCTCTTCCCCCCCCGGGGGGTTGTCCCCCCTGTTTTTTTTACTCTCTGTGCCTGTGCATTCTTTCTCTTCCCCCCCGCATGCCTTTTCTTTTTCCCCCCGAAAAAATTCTTCCCTGGGTTTTAATCATGCTTTTTTTGCCCCCCTTTTGGTTTTTCTCTGTGCCCCCCCGTGTGATTGTTTTAACCCCCCGTGGCCCCTTTTAATGTCCCCCCCCCCCTTTGGTGCCCCCCCCCCCCCTGGTGCCCCGTTTTTTCACTCTTTTGCACCCTTTTGGTTTTCCCCGGGCTTTTTTGTTTCCCCCCCCGGCCCCCTGAGCCCCCCCTTTTGCCCCTTTATCCCTGTTTTATTCTTTTGTAAAACCCTGTGTGGGTCTGGGGGCCCTTTCCCTTTTTTTGTCTGGGGGCCCCCCTATGTGCAAATTTTTGGGGGGGGGAACCCCCCCTTGGGGCACTCTGGGAATCCCCTTTTTTCAAAAAAAACCCCTCACCCATTTTTCAGGGGAAGGGCCCTCAAGGGAAAAAACCCCTGGGGGGGCAACTTTTCTAAAGCGCCCCAAAAAAAACGTGGGGGTCCATGATTTTTATTTTTCCCTTGGGGGGAAAATTTGGAATTTGGCCCAAAAGGGGTCTGTGGAGCCTGTTTTAAAAGTCTCAAAAAACGGGCCCTTTAAGGCCCCCCCTTATCCCTCCAAAAGGGAAAGGGGGCCCCAGCCCTGGGGTTTGGAAAAAACCTTGGGGGAGGGCCACTTTTTTTTAAACCCCCAAAATTTTTAAATGGGGCCCCTTTTTGTCTTTTACCCCCCCTCAGGGGTTTCGAGGGAAAGGGTAGGGGCAAAGGGGGAATTTTAAAAAGCCAAATTTTTAAAACCACAACCCGCTTTTTTTTGGGAAATTGGCCCCCCATTTTTGGGGGGGGAGTTTGGGTTTTTTGGGCTAGGGGGGGAAACCCGTGGGCCCCGGAGGGGGGGGTATCTGGCTTTGGGCCGTTTTTTGAGGGGCTCTTAATCGAAGGGGGGTCCCCCGGGGGCTCCATTTTCATCTGCAAAACCCCTAGGGATTTTTTTTTTAAATCCTTTTTGTGGGTTGTTTCCAAACCCCCCGGGGGGCCCCTTTTTTCTTTTTGCATTTTGAAGATTATTTTTTAAGGGAAATAAACATTTCCGTCAAAAGGGGGCTCCCCCAATGGGGAGGTTTAAAAAAAGCCTTCCCCCTTTCCCAAAGTGAAAACAGAAAATTTTTTTTTGGGAGAAAATTTCTTTTAATTTACCGGTTTTATACTCGCGGGAAAAAGCCAGATTTTCAAACCCAAAAAATTGGGGGTTTTAAAAAGTCCCCCCCTCCCCCTTATAAGTAGTCCAAGGGGCCCCCTCACAGTTTGGCCCGGGGCCCCCCCCTCACAGGATACCCCCCCTCATGCAGCGCTGGCCCTTTTTCATTTTTTCCAAAACTTTTCAAAATGGGGCCCCCTTCCCGGTTGGGGGGAACGCGGGGGTCCCGGGGGTTTCCGGGCTTTTCCCTCTTTAAAACTTTTTTTTCCTGCTTGTCCCCTGAAGGGGCCGGGGGGGTTGGAGGGAGTATCGCGATGAACCCAGGTTTACCAAAAACAGGGAAAAAAAACAGAAAAAAGATGGAAGCCCGGAGCCCCCCGGAAGGGGGCGAATTCCCCCAAACCGGGGGGGGGTTGGGGAAAAGTGATAGCCGGGGAAAAGTTTTATGGGGCACGTGCGTTTAGGGGGGGGGGCCCTCCTGTTTAGGGGGGGCGGGCCCAAAAAATTGGGGAGGGGGGCCCTGTTAAAAAAAAGGGGTGGGGACTGCTGGGGGGTTGGTTTTAACCTTTCTGGGGGAAACCCGCTATTTTTACCAACCCCCGCCCGGGGGGGGTTTTTGGAAAAGCAAGCGGGGAAAACCCGGGTATATAACCCCCCTGCTGGGGCCCGTAATTTGGAAGCGGGGGGCCCGCTTTTAAACCCCCACCCGCTTTGGGGGGGCCCCGTATAACAATGGGCCCGGGGGGGCCTGCCCAAAAATAAACCAAAAACTGCTGGGGGGCGTTTTACCAAAAGCCCGGGGGCCCCCGCTAAAAACCACACTGCGGGGTTTTTTATTTCAATTTTTGGGGGTTTTTCAAAACCACTTGTGGGGTTTTTATGCAAAAGCTGAGGAAAATGCTAAAATTTTTTTTACACTGCTGGGGGTGTAATGAAGCGGGGAAACCCGCTTTTTATTTCCCAAAAACTTCTGGGGGGGTTTTATTAAAATTTTTGGGGGGGCCTGCTATTTTTTACCCCCAAAATTTTTTGAAAAGGGGGGGGGTTTGATGCTGGGGGGGGCCCGCTTATTTTTACCCCACCGGGTGGGGGGGTGTAAATTATTCTGGGGACCATGGGTAATACCCACTGCTTTGGGGGTTGTATTTCGATTGGGGGGGACCTGCTATTACCCAAAAACTGCTGGGGGGGTGTAATTTCGATTTGGGGACCTGGGTGGGATAAACCCCACTGCTGGGGGTGGGAAAACCACACTGCTGGGGGCTGTATAATGTTTGGGTGGAGTCCAAACCCTGGGGTTTTTACGCAAGGGCCCAAAACGTTTTTCCCAAAGGGTTTTTGGGGACAAAAAATAGGGGGGTTGGGTTATACACGGGTTTGGCTTATACAAAGAGTATAACGGTAAACAGTGGGAAAATGTTCATTTGTCACATCCTGAGAAAAGGGAAAAAAAGTACTGGGGCCTCAACAATGCAAAAAAGGGCCCCGGGCACACCCTGAAAAACAAATTTTTTTGGGTGTTTTCCCAACAGTAAAACAGGGGAAAAACACCCCGGAGTTAGCGTATAAATATCCCTTTTCCCCCCCCCCAAATGAAAGAATTGGAAGGAAAGTAAATAAAGTGGGTTTTTGATGCCAAAACCGACAAACCCCCAAAACATAAGAAATTAGATTGGATTTTTTTTCTAAACCCCAAAAATTTTTTAAAAACCCCCAAAAGGGGTTCTGGAAGAACTTTCTTTGGACAGATGAAACCAAAAAATCAACCTCCCACCCCCTTATGTAAAAAAAAAAATTTTGGCGAAGGCATGGTACGAAAACATACCCATTTTTTTGTTAACCGTTGGGGGGAGGCAGGGTGATGGCCGGGGGAAGCAGGGGTGCAGGGGGACTGGGGGCCCTAGTTTTTTTGTTGATGTGACCAAAGGGCAAAAAGCAGCCAACGGATGAATTTGGGGTTTTTTAGAGGGGCATTCCGTGTGCTCAAAACCCGCCAAATGATTGGTCGGGGTTTCATAATGCAGAAAGGGGAAAAACCCCCAAATATGAAACCAAAAACAACCCCAAAGGGGTTTTTTTAAAGCAAAGAAGTGAGATTTTTTGAATTGGGCCCAAGGGCAGTCCCCCTGTTCCCAAAACCCCAAAAGAGCCCCATTTTACTTTTTAAAGACTAAACTTCAGACAAAAAAGGGCCCCCCAAAAAATCAACCACTGAAAACCCGCTTTCAGTAAATGCCGTCCCGATTAAAAAGGGGGGGAAAAAAAAACGTCCCCGGTTTATTTTCATGAGTCCAAAACTTCAGGGAAAATCCCTTACCAAAAGAAAAGATTGCAAAAAAGTAATTTTGAAATGAACGTTTTTTTTTTTACAATTATTTAATTTTCCAATTTTTTTGAAACCCCTTTAATTAAAGGGGTTTAGTTTAAAAAAAGCTTTCATCCCTAAAATTTTTTATACAATCATTTCGTTCAAAACCCCCTGAAATTAAAGCTGGGAAAGGGCTTTAACTTAAAAATTTATTGGATTGATTTGTTCAAAATCCATTAATTGGCCCCAAAAAAATTAGAAAATTTTTGTCTCTGTCAAATAAATTTTTGGGGCCTTAAATATATAAACTGTGCAATTCTTTTTTGTTTTAAAAACCCTTAATTTTATTTCAATTTTTTTAGAACAATTTTTTTTCCCAAAATGCAATTGAAAAGGAAAACCAATTTCTTGGTAAATTCCCCCTTTAAAATCTATAATTTAAGGTTTAAAATATAACAGGAATTTTTTAAACTGGGGGTTTAAAAACCTTTTTTGTAGGGCAAAAAAATGGTGGGAAGTCCCCTAACACATCCCATTTTTTTCTGATTTGGTGGCCCGATCCAGCTTTTAAAATTTAAAATTAAACCCCCTTAATGTTGCACTTGCGGAATGCTTGTGGCAAGCTCCATGCATTGTTATGGGGCTTGCGGGGTGGGTAAAAAACGTGATGAAAAAAGGGGCCTAGCTGGTTAGAACTTTTACTGTGACATCCTAAATGTGATGACATCAGCACGGGGTTTTAAACAGGACCAACTTTCCGCAGTTTTTTGTGCACAAAAAGGCCTAGAAGAGGATTGAGTTTTGAACACAAAAAATTTTTTTATTTATATCTTAATTTTATTTTTTTTTTATTTTAATTTAATTTTTTTTTTTCATAGTGGCCATGGGGGAAAATGCCTTCATTCTATTGAAAATTTTTTTCGTGGACAATATCGGCTAATAACATTTTCTACAATTTACTTAATGGGGCTGATTCTGCAGGCGGGGTTGGGAATAAATGTTATGATTTTATTATAAAAATTTGGGTCCCCTAGGGTATAATAAGAATTTAAAAAATTTAAATAACATTTTTTTTTTTTTCGCAGTGTCCTGACATTCTACCTTCCAATGTAGTCCCACCTGTCACCCGGGGGGGGGAATATTAAGTAAGTAGAACTGAATTTTTAGCATAAATAATTTTTGAGGATCCCTGCCCCTGTTTTATCATAGCGATTTGATTGTATGTGTTCTTTGTTTTTTATTTACCCTCATGTTTGGGTCTGTATTATGCTTTTGTTTTATTTTTTACCTCTATCATGGCAGTAAAAAATACAATATCAGAGATCCTCCCGGAAAATGAAAAGTTCCCAACTTAACACCTGGGGAAAAGAGAGCGCTGCGACAAATGACTAATATCCCGCCTCACACTGTCCTATATGCGTACCTCTGGGTTTGTAAAATAATAGAAACAAATTTTTGAAAATTTAAAAGTCTGGAAGGTTTCCTATGAACTACAATGGTCACACTGTTTCCCGGGGAACCCTTTTCGGGCGGTGAATAGCGTGCCTCAGATGCAGCCGTGCCCCGGGTTTTGGAAAACTTCCCAGGCAAAGAATGGGCGCCGCCGTGGCCAGGTACTGGCATACAGGCTGGTGGAAGGCCTACCCTCCCGGGAATTTTCCCTATAGCGGTGGCGCGGCTTTGTGGGGCCCATTTTGCCAAAAAAATTTTGCCTTTTGGACGGAAAAACCTCACGTGGGCCCCCCATAAAACCCGGATCCTCCTCCCGCCTCATCCCCAAAAATGCTCCTTTTTTTTTCGTGCTCCGGCTTACAGCCAAAATTTGGTTTGGCACGGCATGTACCGGGGGGTTTCCCCTAACCCAGCTGTGCTTTGTTCGTTTTGATTTTCAGAGTTCAGGAACTGCGTCCAGAGGGAGCCCAAAGGGTTGGGGGCCGGCGTTTCGTGGGAAGGGGGGGGAAGCTTTTATTACTGGTGAGGATCTTTGGCCCAGCCCCCCTGGCGGTCATTGGTAAGGGTGGAAAGGGTGGCCCCGAGATGGTGAAACCTCTCAAAAGGGTACCCCCAGTTTTTGGACAGTCATAGCGGACCTCAAAAAATTGCACAGAAGCGGTAGTTCGGCACAGTAGCAAACAAGCCTAGGGCTTAGCCTTTTCCCTTAGGCTCGGGCGGGCCAGATATCACAAATTTTTTTCGAAACCCTTAAAAGGCTAAGAGAGAGCGCAGCCCTTGGACAGCAGAAGGGCCCCCTCTCCACCCCTTCTCACAGTTTTTGGTAGCTTTTTTGGGCCCAAATTTGTATAGTCCCCCAAAAAATTTTTTGCGGGTTTCAGCAGCTTTCCCAGTGGCGTTTTGAGCGCTATGCCCCAGTGAGCATCAAAAATCTGGTCACCGCCTAGGGGGTTTACGTCAGAGATTTTAATCATTGCAGCAAGGGGTTAGAATTGAAATAGGCGGTCCAAAACGGACCAAGAAAAGTTAGGTTAGGGTTTCCCACACTTCCATCGAGGGCCATTATCCCCCGTGGAGGCCATTCAGCATATTGCGCTTCCCGCACTCCCCAGGTATGTTTTTTCGAGCATGCAGAGGTTTCCACTCACGTGGGTCATTTTGCCGGTCTGCTTGGTCTCGCTAGAGAAAGCGGGTCTAAAACCAAACTAGGGAACCATTCCTTTCGGTTTGGGAGCAGAAGGAACCTAGAGCGGGTTTCTCAAAATCAGGATACAGCGGTGGGAAGATGGAAGTCGACCCTTTTTCGGTTGTAGCCCCCAACTTACTGTGAGGGGGGGGGGGGGTATTGGTGGGTATCCCGCAAAGACCAACACCCCCCCCCCCTTTCTCCGAACTCAGCATTTTAAAAATCTTCTCCTCTTCGCTCCTCCCCCTTATTGCTTCCATTTCCAGTCCCCTCTTCCCCCCTCTTTTCCCTCCTTTTGGGCCCCCGGCTTAAGCCTCCTTCCCACTTTTTTCCTCCCTTTAACCCCCCCTTTTAAAGCGAAGTAATTTTTTTGCGGGCAGGGGCGTCACGGTCGGATTTTGGGCCAATCCCCCCTGCATGGGCACCCAAAGGGCGGCGGAAAAAAGGGGGAGGGGAAAACCTGGGTTTTCTCGGAACATGATACCATTGGAGGACGGAAATGACTTTGCGGGGCACAGGTGCCCCCCAGGGGGTGCCTTTCCAAGGTAGAACGGGTCGTAATCCTATTGATACTGGGAAGCGACGAGTTGGTGCCCATGAGGCCAGGAGCTGGGGATCATGAAGATAGTTTTGGAAAAGGTTGGATCTTTTTTTCAACCCGGTATGATAGTATGGTCGCCATGTACCCCCGGATTAGTGGGTAAGGGGAAAAAAACCCGACAGCGGGTGGGAAACGCTCCCGGAAACCCCGTTAATTCCGTATTGCCCCAATGGGGGCGGCCAGGAAAGGTGTGGTGGTTCCCATGACATCATACAAAAGGAGCAAAAGTTTTCTTTAAGGGGCGACGGGGGCGCCTAAAAGATAGGTTTGGGTCTTCCTGTCGGATATTCAAAATGGGGGGGGAGGGGTTTGAAACGTGCGGGGGGGGGCGCAGCTTGGCTTGTTAGAGCAGCCCTTGCGGTGGAAGAGGGAGTTGGTAAAAATTAAAGTCCAGGACGGCCTACCCCCGGGGGGCCCCTCCCAGAGCGCACCCCCCCGGACGGCCTGGGCATGGGTTTTTTTCCTCCCAAGATCCAAGGTAATGCCTCACAAGGCCCCAGCCGGGTTTTAAGGTGCTACGCCTTGCTAGGCTGATACCCTTTAAAAATTATATTCAAAAAGCTGCGGCCCAAAATAAAAAATCCCCCCCGTACTGTGTAGTTTAATTCCCTCGCCTCCCCTTTGTAGTGAACGTCCCTTTTTTGCCCCCGAGAGTCCTCGTTTTGTTTGGGTTTTTAAAAAAAGCTTTTAAATTCAAACGGTCTTTCTTCATTGTGCGGGGAGGGGAACTGTAATTTGGGGCTCAGCAGTCTATAGTAGAGCTAAGGCAAGGTCACACTTGGTTTTTTTTCATGATTTTTTGGGGCCTGGTTTTTAAAAAAGCATGTCAAAATCACCCCTGGCCCCCATGTTAAAAAAAATGCCCTAATGCAAAAACGATGTTAAAGTGCCTTGCGTTTTTGGCATGGTTTTTGCAAATATGTGATAGCTGCCTTTAAAACCCTGCAAAAACACATGGAATTAGTACCTTTAGTCCATCCAAAATGCAGCGTTTTCCATAGGGGCCATGTTAAAAAACGATGCGTTTTTAAAAAGCCCCAAAAAAAAATTCTGCACTTTTTTTGGGGTGCTGAAAATTTTTAAAACCGCAGGGTGCCCACAGCCCCCCAAAAAACGCAGCAGAAATGGAAAAAAGCAGCAGAAAAGATGCTTTTTTTTAAGGGACTAAAAAACCCCAAATGTGACCCACCTAGGGGAGTATATAGCAGAGATGTGTGCTGGGAAGGCTTGTTGGGGGTTTGGAAATCACTGTTGGGGGATTATCTTTGGAAGGCTTGTCTGGTGATGGGGGTTTGTGGGAAATTGTGTAAGGCTAGGGGGCACACTTGCGTTTTTTCCCTGCTTTTTTTGGGGACTGCTTTTTAAAAAAAAAAAAGTAAAAAGCACCCTCTGCCAAGTTTACCCAGCCAATAGGGAATATTTTGGGGCCCCCGTGCATTTTGATCAGCTCTTGGGGGCATTATATTGTTGGGTGACTGGGGTTTGAAACTTGATTCCACTCACCTGTACTCTTGCCATCCCCGGGGGGTCAACACCGGCCTCGTCCCAGCCTACTCAGAATAATGGGAAAAAAAATTGGAGTCCGGCTAAAAGGCTGGGTTTTCCTTTTTCGTTTTTATTTTGTGGTGCATTATTTATGTGTAGATGACTGAAAGGGAAACTTTTCAGTGTAAGGGGAAGATTGGGGGCATCGTGCAGTGTGAGGACCCCATGGTGGCATTATATTGTGTAGTGATGCCCCTACATCATACAGTGCAAAGGGAAGTTGTGGGGGCAAAAGGGAGTGGATGATTTTTTGGGGGCATTATATTATGTGTGGGGACTGTGGGTGCATTTTACATGTTAGAAAATTTTATTCCGCTCCCCCGTTGCTTTATGTCATCCTCGGGACTCAAACGGCTAACCTGGCTTCACATTCAGAAAAAAGCAAAAAATTGGAGCCCGGCTCAACAAAACTCGATTTTTCCCTTTTTTTTTTTCAAAGAAAATAAAGGCATACAAAAGAAAAATTTACATGGTGACATGACCAGCCCAAACATTTAACTGACAAGCAGTTTTCCCCAAATTTTTGAGAAAAGTTTTGCTAAAAAACGTCTGGCGGGGGAAAAAAAAAAAAACCCCTTTCCGGCTCCCATTTTTTTTCCACTACGGTTTTGGGAGGATGGGGGGATGGCTTTTAAGGATTGGACAAAACTTTAGGTGGGGGTTTTTGAACAAGGGGGGGGAAAAATGGTTTAAACCCAAATTTAATGGAAAAAAATGGGTAGATGGTAATTTTTGTTTGGAAAAAACAATGGGGAATTCTTTTTTCTGCCTTTTTCCCCTTTTTAAAAAATGAAAAACGCCCCAACCCCCTTTTAAAAAAGCCCTATACAAAAACACACTTTAACAGAAAAAAAGCTGAAAAAAAAAATGTGAAATGCCTTTTTTTGGGGGTTTTCCCCTTGTGGAATGTAAAAAAACATGAAAACGCGGAAAAAAAAACCAACCCAAAAAGGGGGGGCTTTCCTAAGGCCCCGTTTAAAAAAGGGTGCTTTTTTCAAATCCCCAAAAAAGGGGTAAATTTTTTGGGGCTAATTTAAAAATTTCCCCCAAAAAAACGGGGGCCTTGACCCTTAAAAACGGAAAATAAAAACACCCGAAATGCAAAAGGGGACCCAAAAAAACTCATGGAGGTGCCACCTGCAATTTGGGTTTTTGGGGGGAAAAAAAAATTTGGTTTTTTTTCCAAAAAACCCCCGGGCTATTTTTTCCCCCCCAAAAAAAAAAAGGGGAAACCAAAAAATTTTAAAAAAAAAGTTTTTTTAAAAAATTTTTAAAAATGGTCGGGTTTCCCCCTTTAAAAAGTTTTTCTAGTATTTTTTCTTTTAGTAATTTTTGGATTGGAAAAATTTTGGCAGTTGCGCCCCGCCAAAGGGTTTTTGGGAACCCCCTTTTTTTAGTGGATTGGCCCCCACTCAACCCCCGGGGGGCCCACCTTCCCGGGGGCCGGGGGAATAGAGGGGGCCTTTGGGGGCCAAATCCTTTTTTTTTCTTTTTACGTTTTAGCCAAAAAAAAGTCTATTTAAACACCCCCCTGTAAGTATTTTTTGGGGTTCCGCTTTTAGTTTTTTCAAAACAGGGGGGTTGGGCCCCTTTTTCCCAAAAAAAACCAAAAAGGATTGGACCTTTTAACACACAGGTTTTTTTGGTGTTAACCGGGCAAAAAAGCATAGTTTTCCCCCCCTTGGGGGAAACACATGGGCCGCTGGGAAGGTTTCCAACCATCGGAAAATGGGTTTTTCCGGAGGCCCCAACCAACCCTTTCCTTGAAAAACCAAAAGAAAAGGGGCCCAAAAACTTCCGGGGGGGGTGGCAAAATTGGGTTGGGGGTTGTTTTTATTAACTTTTTGATTTTCCCCCCTCCTTTTTTTGGCACAAAAATGGGAAAAAAAACCAAAAAAAACAGAGTAAAAGGGCCAAAAAAGGTTTCCGGGAAATTTTTGGGGCCACCCCCCAACCCCTCAAACCCCCCAAATTTCATTTTTTTTTTTGCCAACCCCTCCCGGGGGCCCGGGGTTTCCTCCCTTCGGGCACTAAAGGGGTTTTGAAAAATTTTAGTGGTGCCCCTTTTAAAAAACTTGGGTTTGGGGTTTTTCCCCAAGGGGGCCCCGTTTTGCCCCGGGCCTTTTTGTAAAGCCATCAGGCTTTTTTGTGTGTTTTTTTTTTTAATATCCCTTGGTTTTTTTTTTTGGGAAAGAAGAATACTTAAACCCAATCAAGAGGCTGGCGGGGGAAAAAACTTTAAAAGTTTTGCAGACAAAAATTCGTCCCAAGCCTATGTTTTACAGGAATCTTCCGGGTGAAAGATCCCTTTAACCCCCATCAAACTTTTTTGGGGATACCAAAACACCCACCCAATTTTAAAGTCTTTTTCCTTTTTAGAAAGATTTTACCTGAACAATGATATTCATAATAAAATGGGATCCAAAATCCCAAAAGGTCCCCCGTGAGGGTAAATGCACCCCGGTTTTGTCCCGGGTTCCTGGAGTTATAGAAAACCCCAATTTGGGGAAAAAAAATGTTTGAAAAACCCCAAAATTTTTTTTATTTCCCCCAAACAGGGCACTTTATGCAATATAAAATTTGGGAGCCCAATTTGGGGAAAATTTTTAAATTTTCATGAACAGGATCGGCCATATTGTGGGGGAAAAAGAGTCGCGGGCAGTTTTTGGGGAAAAATCAATCCCAGGTGCCCCAGGTGGTGACATCTAAACAGCGGGGCATTTCTCCGGTTTTTTTAAAATACCGGGCATTTGACTTTGGCCAACTTCCCAAACCCGCCTTTTTTTATTCCAGAACGGTCCTAAATTTTTAGAATACAAAATGTGTCGTCCAAATATGGCCCTTAGGTTTTTAATGCGGATTTTTTTCGAAAAATTCTTCAAAAAAATTTGGGGGGGGCTCATTAAACACCTTTTTAAGTTTGAAAGAACCCCTGGATCAGTTGGGATCTGGCACTCATGATCCTCGGGTGAGCATTAAGGTATTTTGCCCACAGGAGGGTTTTTTAAGCAGCCTGAAGCAGCAAAACCTGGGGAAACCCTAGAGTTTTTTGACGGGAAAGTGCTATGATCTTTTTGCTTTTTTTTTGCGCGTTTTTTTTTTGGCGTTTTTACTGCTTTTTTTTAGCTGCGTTTTTTTGCGTTTTTTCCTTTGATTTAGAAAAAACGCGGGAAAAAATTTTTTTCCCCCCTTCCGCCCCAAAAAACGCAGGGAAATTTTACAGGGTTTTTGACACTTGCCCCAAAAACCCCTTGTGTGGGCACAGGGTTTCTGTGAAATGCATTTGGGTTTTGGCCCGGGAATCCCCAAAAATGCAGGAAGAAAATTTGCATAAATTACCCCCTAAAACCAAAAGGTTTTTTGCTGCCCGAAACCCCAGGGAAAAAAAAAAAAAATCAGCAAAAAAAGTCCTTGGGAAAATTCCCTTAGTAATTAGAATGGTATTTTTAGTTTTGTCCTTAGCAAAAGCTCCCAGGAATAGAAACAAACTTTTTTTTCCCTTTTCACTGTACAACCCCCATTCATTAACCCCAAATATTTACAGCTAAATACTTGTTATTCAAAATTTCCCTGGGTTAAAGGTAAAATTTAAATTTTTTATATAAAAATTTATCCCTTATCTTTTGTTCTTGGAACAGAACTTTCTCCAAACTTTTTGCAATCTTTTTGTAAATGCCCCAAGCCAACATAGGAAGAGAGCTCTGCCTGAAAATATTTTATCTCCACAATACCTATTTAGCTCCCCCTGGTGGGGACTGCAGGCTTTAAAATATAAGAAGTCAATAAAACAGATCTAATCAATATACATTTGCTACGAATTTAAATTTAAAAGGGAAAAAATTCCCCCCAAAACCCTTTCCC
>JARQOC010002117.1:0-29669 GCA_033576535.1 Allobates femoralis
TAAAGACATAGATGAATAAGAGCGGGTGTAGAGAAGAGCGACCAAGGTCATAAAGGGAATGGCTGAACTGCAAAACCAAAATGGGTCATCAAGCTTGGGGTTATTCAGTTTAGAAAAATGAAGGCTTAAAGTGTATCTGTCTTTTTAACTTTTATTTCATAAATCAATAATACACATGATAATAAGAAACTTTATAATATATCTTATCGGACAAATCTGCTACCAGAATTAACCAGTTATTATCAAAATTCTCAATTCTGAGGTCAAATCTCCATTCAGTGAAGACATTTCCATTATTGAGATAGGAGATGGCGGTGTCGAGCCCAGGCCCTGGGGTACTCGGGTATCAGGCTCAGAGGGGGTTTCACGGGAATGTCACAGGTGGCAACGCCTGAGCCCGTGGCCTGGGTGACACTTCAATAAGGGGTTATGTGCAGGGGATATAAGAGTTATTGTCACGTGATGCCACCTGTAGTACCTGGTGATGGGTCACTAGCGCCGCCACAGTCCTCCGGAGGGCGATAGTATTGTGGCAGGGATGGCGTGGTATGCCTTAGTTGATGAACCCGTGTCCTTTCTTCACCGCCTAGGATGAGTTTATACCCAATGGCTCCTTAAAGGTAGACTTGGGGCTCCCCTCCCTCGTGGTGAGGAAGCAGGCATTCCGCTCCATCTGGCAGGGTGCCGCTGCCGGTGAACAGACCGCAGCAGTCGGTTGACGACTTCAGAGGTGGACTCTGGCCGTTTCCTTGGGTCCGGCGTTCCCGTGGTGGACTGGGGAATTCCCTGGAGTATGGTCGCTCCACGCTGGAGTTCCCCCTTTCTCTCTAGGGCCCAGACTCCCGTGTCAGGCACCCTCTCTCAGGATCCCCTCAGGATCCTCTCTCATCTTCTCTCCAGATCAGCGTAGAGCTGTCCGGGTGAACCTTCTGCCTCGCTCCACACTCCTCCTCGACTCCCTTCTTCGACTCCAACTGTTCTAACTCTCTTCTCCCCCTAGAGGTGAATACAGTCATATGAAAAAGTTTGGGCACCCCTCTTAATCTTACTCATTTTTTTGGTTTAAAATTCTTTTTTTGCAACAGCTATTTCAGTGTGGTATATGTAATAACTGATGGACACAGTAATATTTCAGGATTGAAATGAGGTTTATTGTACTAACCAAAAATGTGAAATATGCATTATTTCAAAATTTGACAGGTGCAAAAGTATGGGCACCCTTCTGATTTTCATGATTTGAATACTCCTAACTACTTTTTACTGACTTAATGAAGCACTAAATTGGTTTGGTAACCTCATTGAGCTTTGAACTTCATAGCCCGGTGTATCCAATCATGAGAAAAGCTATTTCAGGTGTCCATTTGCAAGTTGTTCTCCTAGTTTCATCTTCTCTGAGGAGTGGCATCATGGGCTCCTCAAAACAGCTCTCAAATGATCTGAAAAAAAAAAGATTATTCAACATAGTTGTTCAGGGGAAGGATACAAAAAGCTGTCTCAGAGATTTAACCTGTCAGTTTCCACTGTGAGGAACATAGTAAGGAAATGGAAGACCACAGGGACAGTTCTTGTAAAGGCCAGAAGTGGCAGGCCAACAAAAATATCAGAAAGGCAGAGAAGAAGAATGGTGAGAACAGTCAAGAACAGTCCACAGACCACCTCCAAAGACCTGTAGCATCATCTTGCTGCAGATGGTGTCACTGTGCATCGGTCAACCATACAGCGCACACTGCACAAGGAGAAGCTGTATGGGAGAGTGATGCGAAAGAAGCCGTTTCTGCATGCACACCACAAACAGAGTCGCCTGAGGTATGCAAAAGCACATTTGGACAAGCCAGTTTCATTTTAGAAGAAGGTCCTGTGGACTGATGAAACAAAGATTGAGTTGTTTGGTCATACAACAAGGCATTATGCATGGCACCACAAAAACACAGCATTCCAAGAAAAACACTTGCTACCCACTGTCAAATTTGGGGGAGGGTCCATCATGCTTTGGGGCTGTGTGGCCAATGACGGCACCGGGAATCTTGTTAAAGTTGAGGGTCGCATGGATTCCACTCAGTATCAGCAGATTCTTGAGAATAATGTTCAAGAATCAGTGTCAAAGTTGAAGTTACGCCGGGGATGGATCTTTCAGCAAGACAATGATCCAAAACACTGCTACAAATCTACTCAGGCATTCATGCAGAGGAACAATTACAATGTTCTGGAATGGCCATCCCAGTCCCCAGACCTGAATATCATTGAACATCTGTGGGATGTTTTGAAGCGGGCTTTCCATGCTCGGCGACCATCAAACTTAACTGAACTGGAATTGTTTTGTAAAGAGGAATGGTCAAAAATACCTTCATCCAGGATCCAGGAACTCATTAACAGCTACAGGAAGCAACTAGAGGCTGTTATTTTTGCAAAAGGTGGATCAACTAAATATTAATGCCACTTTTCTGTTGAGGTGCCCATACTTTTGCACCTGTCAAATTTTGAAATAATGCATATTTCACATTTTCGGTTAGTGCAATAAACCTCATTTCAATCCTGAAATATTACTGTGTCCATCAGTTATTACATATATCACACTGAAATAGATGTTGCAAAAACCCAATTTTAAACAAAAAAAATGAGTAAGATTAAGAGGGGTGCACAAACTTTTTCATATGACTGTATATCTCCCTCGCATGAGTAACCTCCCACTACTACTCTAATGTGGGAGTGCAGGAATGGGTTCCACCCACCAGCCTAGTATCCACTTACAGCTGAGGAAAATTACACCACTTTTACGGGTGCAGTACCCCACTGTGACGCCTGACCATGTGGGGCGCCACAGCGGCTGTTACTGATACTGGAAGAAAAGATACTTGCGCATCTCCTACACAGGTTGCCTGTTCTTCACAGTGACATCAATATTACATGTTCTCATGTTCATGGACCATTGTACATAAATGATATGCAAGAAGTATGTTAACTTACTGTTTTAGTTCTGTAGAGGATTGTTAATATTACATCACAGTCTTTCTTTAAAGATAATGAGGATCCAATTGAATTACCAAGAAAGTGTCCATTCTCTAAGTGCTAAACAGCCGAGCATCTTACCAAAGCCGATGGGAAAAACAGAACAAATGATATCCACAAATAATTACTGTAACTTACTCATTTCCAGCTGCTCGAGCAAGACGGAAAATCCATCAGCCCCATCTCCCCCCTCCACTGAGCGCTATCATCATATCAGAATTGTTGGAAGCTGATTGGCAAACGAATGATGGAGCGAGTTCACAGATCATGATGAATTATGAGTTTCCACAACATTGTCAGAAATATGAAGAAGCCTAAAGCTGTTCCAGCAAGAAGGAAAGCTAGGGTGTTTCTTTCTTTTTGTCTCTTAAAGGTAAACTACTTCTAGGTAGAAATAAATATTTAACCCTTTAGTGACGGAGCCCATCTTCACCTTAATGACCAGACCAAATTTTACAATTCTGACCAGTGTCCCTTTATGAGGTTATATCTTTGGTATACTTCAATGAACCCCAGTGATTCCAAGAATGTTTTTTCATGACATATTGGTCTTCATGTTAGTGGTAAATTTAGGGTGTTGATTTTTGTGCTTATTTGTGAAAAAAATGGAATTTTGGGGAAAATTCTGAAAATGTTGCAATTTTCATTTTTTGAATTTTTATACAGTTAAAACCAGATGTCAAACAACATACCGTATATACTCGTGTATAAGCCGACCCGTGTATAAGCCGACACCCCTACTTTTGCCCCCAAAACCTGGGAAAACCTATTGACTCGTGTATAAGCCGAGGGTGGACTCCAGCACAGGTATACAGCCCCAGCAGTGTGGTATACAGGCAGGCCCCAGAGGTATATAATGCAGCAGCCCCAGAGGTATATAATGCAGCAGCCCCAGAGGTATATAATGCAGCAGCCCCAGAGGTATATACAGGCAGGCCCCAGAGGTATATACAGGCAGGCCCCAGAGGTATATACAGGCAGGCCCCAGAGGTATATAATGCAGCAGCCCCCAGAGGTATATAATGCAGCAGCCCCCAGAGGTATATAATGCAGCAGCCCCCAGAGGTATATAATGCAGCAGCCCCCAGAGGTATATAATGCAGCAGCCCCAGAGGTATATAATGCAGCAGCCCCAGAGGTATATAATGCAGCAGCCAAAGAGGTATATACAGGCAGGCCCCAGAGGTATATACAGGCAGGCCCCAGAGGTATATAATGCAGCAGCCCCCAGAGGTATATAATGCAGCAGCCCCCAGAGGTATATAATGCAGCAGCCCCCAGAGGTATATAATGCAGCAGCCCCAGAGGTATATACAGGCAGGCCCCCAGTGGGTTATACAGCAGGCCCCCAGTGGCACTCGCCCCCCCACACTGTGCAGAGCCCCCCTCCCGATGCATTATCTTACCATCCAGCCGCGTCTTCATCACCGCCGGTCCTCCCGTCCATCCTCGCGCACTGCGTTCCCGGTCTCATGTGACCCGGCGGTCGCAGTCGGATGACGTCATCGCGCCGGGTCACGTGAGAGCCGAACACAGCGCGAGAGGATGGACGGGAGGACGGTGATGAAGACGCGGCTGGATGGTAACATAATGCATCGGGAGGGGGGGCTCTGCACAGTGTGGGGGGCGGAGTGCCATTGGGGGCCTGCTGTATATGGGGGCCTGTAAACATCTGGGGGCTGTATGCACGGCTCCCCCTGCCGCTGTGATGGGCGGGGGGAGCCGTGCATATCTAATGAGCGGCCCCATGTGACGGGCCGCTCTGTCAGGAGCCTCCCCCCGCCTCCTCCAGCCTCCCCAGCACCCGGACACAGCCCCCACACAGCACATGTACCGTATAGACCCGTGTATAAGCCGAGGGGGGGACTTTTCAGCCCAATTTTTGGGCTGAAAAACTCGGCTTATACACGAGTATATACGGTAGTTAATAAATAACATCTCTCACATGTCTACTTTACATCAGCACAATTTTGGACACAACTTTTTTTTTTTATTGGAAAGTTAGAAGGGTTATTATTATTATTATTATTATTTATTTATATAGCGCCATTGGTTCCATGGCGCTTTACATAAGAAGTGGGGATAACAACGACAGGTACAGTACACATGAGCAGTCAATGCTTGCTGATACACGACGGGAGAGGATCCTATCCACGAGGGCTCACAGTCTGTAGGGGTGGGGGGAACACGATAGGGTGGGGGAGCGCCAAGCGTTTGGTGGAGCGGCGCTGGGTCTCATCATAGGTTGTAGGCTTGTTGGTATAGATGAGTTTTGAGGTTCTTTTTGAAGCTCTTGAGGGTAGGCGAGTGTCAGACGTTCTGGGGGAGAGAGTTCCAGAGTCTGGGGGAGGTGCGGGAGAAGTCTTGTATGCGGTTGTGGGAGGATGAGATGAGGGGGGAGGAGAGGAGGAGTTCTTGTGAGGAGCGTAGGTTGCGTGCGGGTTGGTATCGGGAGACCATGTCGGAGATGTAGGAGGGGGACAGGTTGTGGATGGCTTTGTAGGTCAGGGTTAGGATTTTAAAGCGAGGTCTTAGGGAGGTGGGGAGCCAGTGGAGTGCCATGCGGAGAGGGGAGATAGGGGAGTAGCAAGGAGGCAGGTGGATTAGACGGGCAGCTGAGTTTAGGATAGAGCGGAGAGGTGCAAGGGAGGAGGCAGGGAGACCGGTGAGCAGTAGGTTGCAGTAGTCGAGGCGGGAGATGATGAGGGCGTGGACGAGAGTTTTGGCGGTGTCGTGATTAAGAAACGGGCGAATACGTGAGATGTTCTTGAGTTGGAGTTGGGCTTGGATGTGGGGCTTGAAGGAGAGGGAGGAGTCGAGGGTGACCCTGAGGCACTTTGCGTGGGGGACTGGGGAGAGGGAGCAGTCATTGACTCGGATTGACAGGTCTGGCAGAGGGGGAGGGCGGCTGGGGGGGAAGACAATGAACTCTGTTTTGTCCATGTTCAACTTGAGGAAGCGAGCAGAGAAGAAAGATGAGATGGCGGAAAGGCATTGGGGGATTTTAGACAGAAGGGAGGTGATGTCGGGCCCGGAGAGGTAGATCTGGGTGTCGTCGGCGTAGAGATGGTACTGGAGGCCGTGGGACTCGATGAGTTGACCTAGGCGAGGGTGTAGATGGAAAAAAGTAGCGGTCCCAGTACCGATCCCTGGGGGACGCCGACAGTAAGGGGGTAGGACGAGGAAGAGGTGTGGGAGTGGGTGACACTGAAAGTGCGGTCCGTAAGATATGAGGAGATCCAGGAGAGGGCGAGGTCGGTGATACCAAGGGATTCTAGGATTTGGAGTAGGAGGGAGTGGTCGACTGTGTCGAAGGCGGCGGATAGGTCGAGGAGGAGGAGGACGGAGTAGTGTTTTTTCCGCTTCGCGGTCAGGAGGTCATTGGTGACTTTAGTGAGGGCTGTTTCGGTGGAGTGGTGGGGTCAGAAGCCGGATTGCAGGCGGTCGAAGAGGGAGCGGGAGGATAGGTAGGAGGACAGTTCAGAGTGGACGTGTTGTTCGAGTAGTTTGGAAGCGAAAGGGAGAAGGGATATTGGGCGGTAGTTGGCGACGGATGATGGGTCGAGGGAGGGTTTTTTGAGGATGGGTGAGATCAAGGCATGTTTGAAGGATGAGGGAAAGACGCCAGTAGTGAGTGATAGGTTGAAGAGGTGGGTTAGGGCAGGAATGAGGGTGGCGGTGAGGTTTGGGATGAGATGGGTAGGGAGTGGGTCGAGGGCGCAGGTGGTGAGGTGAGATCGTGATAGGAGGGTGGAGACCTGGGCTTCAGTCACGTTGGAGAAGCTTCCCTTGGTCGAGGAGGGTTGGGCGGTAATGGTGGTGGGTTGGGGGGACGTTGGGCCAAAGCTTTCTCTGATTTTGTCAATCTTGTGTTTGAAGTAGGTGGCGAAGTCGTCGGCGGAGATGAGGGGGGAAGGAGGAGGTGCAGGGGGGCGGAGAAGGGAGTTGAAGGTTTTAAATAGTTGTTTGGGGTTACGGGACAGTGTGTTGATTAAGTTAGAGAAATAGGTTTGCTTTTGCGGCGGTGAGTGCGTCCTTGAAGTTGGAGAGGGATTGCTTGTAGATGGTGAGGTGGGCCGTGGAGTGGGATTTCTTCCATCTCCGTTCAGCGACCCTGGACGTTCGGCGAAGCTCTTTTGTGAGAGAGGTGAGCCAGGGTTGTCTGAGTGTGCGGGTTTTGGTGTGGGTGAGGGGGGCAGCCTGGTCGAGAGCTGCAGTTAGTGTGGAGTTGTAGAGGGTGGCAGCAGTGTTAACGTCGGGTGAGGAGGCGAGGTCTGTGAGAGGGAGGAGGGAGTGGGAGAGTGAGTTGAAATCGATGAGTTTAAGGTTTCTGCGCGGGTGACTGAGTTTCCAGAGAGGGGGGGTGAGGTAGGGGGAAAGAGGGAGGAGAAGGTCAACAGGTTGTGGTCAGATTGGAAGAGGGGTGAGTTTGAGAGGTCGGTGAGGGAACAGAGGCGGGAGAAGATGAGGTCAAGCGTGTGGCCGTCTTCGTGAGTGGCTGAGGAGGACCATTGGGAGAGGCCAAAGGAAGTGGTCAGAGATAGGAGTCGGGAGGTAGGCGGGTCAGGGGTGTCGATGGGGATGTTGAAGTCGCCATGATGATGGTGGGGATGTCGGAGGAGAGGAAGTGGAGAAGCCAAGTGTTGAAGTGGTCAAGGAAGGAGGCGGTGGGTCCCGGGGGTCGGTAGATGACCGCGAGCTGGAGGTTACAGGGGGAGAAAATGCGAACAGAGTGCAATTCGAAGGAGGGAAAGGAAGCGGAGGAAGGCGGTGTAGTGGGGATGAAGGAGCAGCTGTCGGACAAGAGTATACCCACACCACCTCCACGGGTGCTACTAGGGCGTGGTGTGTGGGAAAGCGTGAGTCCGCCATAGGAGAGTGCTGCAGGGGAGGCTGTGTCGGCGGGGGTGATCCAAGTTTCAGTGATGCCGAGGAATTTGAATTTATTGGTGATGAAGAGGTCGTGGATATAGGGGAGTTTGTTGCACACTGAGCGGGCATTCCAGAGTGCTCCAGACAGGGGGACTGGGGTTGGGTGAATGGGTATAAGATTGTGGGGGTTGCGAGAGTTTGTGATGGGGGATGGGCGTGAATTGGAGGTGAGTGGAGGGATGTGGTGGGGGGGTCCCGGGTTGGGGGATATGTCCCCTGCAAGTAGGAGAAGCAGCGAGAGGGTTAGGAGGTGGGAGCAGGAGAGTTTCAGGGGTTCAAAGTTCATCAGCCATTTCTCACTTACATCAATATTTACAAAACCACTGTTTTAACCCTTCACCCCGAGCCCATTTTTGCTTATTTTGGCCTTAATGCCCGAGCCATTTTTTGCAATTCTGACCAGTGTCCCTTTATGAGGTTATAACTCTGGAACGCTTCAACCGATCCTAGCGATTCTGAGATTGTTTTTTCGTGACATATTGGGCTTCATGTTAGTATTAAAATTAGGTCAATAATTTTTGCGTTTATTTGTGAAAAAAATCAAAAATATGGCAAAAATTTTGAAAATTTCGAAATTTTCAAATTTTGAATTTTTTTTCTGCTAAACCAGAGAGTTATGTGACACAAAATTGTTGATAAATAATATTTCCCACATGTCTACTTTATATCAGCACAATTTTGGAAAAAAAATTTTTTGGGGGTAGGAAGTTATAAGGGGTCAAAGTTCATCAGCAATTTTTCATTTTTCCACCAAAATTTACAAAACCATTTTTTTTAGTGACCACATCACATTTGAAGTCCGTTTCAGGGGTGTACACAACAGAAAACACCCAAAAGTGACACCATTCTAAAAACTGCACCCCTCAAGCTACTCAAAACTACATTCAAGAAGAATATTAACCCTTCAGGTGCTTCACAGGAACTAAAGCAAAGTGGAAACAAAAAATGGATATTTAAATTTTTCCAACAAAAATGTTCTTTTAGCCTCAAATCTTTCATTTTCACATGGGCAACAGGATAAAATGGATCCTAAAGTTTGTTGGGCAATTTCTCCTGAGTATATCGATACCTCATATGTGGTCATAAACAACTGTTTGGGCGCACGGCAGGGCTCAGAAGGGAAGGAGCGCAATTTGACTTTTGGAGCTAATTTTCCATTCAAAAAGTGAAATTGCGCTCCTTCCCTTCTGAGCCCTGTCGTGCGCCCAAACAGTGGTTTATGACCACATATGAGGTATCTGTGTACTCGGGAGAAATTGCCCAAAAAATTTTAGGATGAATTTTATGCTGTTGGCCATTTGAAAATTTAAAAAATTAGGCTAAAACAAAATTTTTGTGAAAAAAAAGTACTTTTTAATTTTTACAGATCAATTTGTGAAGCACCTGGGGGTTCAATATGCCCACTACCCATCTAGATAAGTTCCCTGGGGTGTCTAGTTTCCAAAATGGGGTCACTTGTGGGGGAACTCCAATGTGTAGACACACAGGGGCTCTCCAAACGCAACATGGTGTCCGCTAACAATTTGAATGGAAAATCAGGTCAACTTGTTAGCGGACACATGTCACGTTTGGAGAGCCCCTGTGTGCCTACACATTGGAGCTCCCCACAAGTGACCCCATTTTGGAAACTAGACACCCCAGGGAACTTATCCTGATGGGTTGTTAGCATATTGAACCCCCAGGTGCTTCACAAATTAATCCGTAAAAACGAAAAAGTACTTTTTTTCCACTTTTTTTTTTTTTCCCATTTATTTGTGAAGCACCTGGGGGTTCAATATGGCCACTACCCATCTAGATAAGTTCCCTGGGGTGTCTAGTTTCCAAAATGGGGTCACTTGTGGGGGAGCTCCAATGTGTAGGCACACAGGGGCTCTCCAAACGCAACATGGTGTCCGCTAACAATTTGAATGGAAAATCAGGTCAACTTGTTAGCGGACACATGTCACGTTTGGAGAGCCCCTGTGTGCCTACACATTGGAGCTCCCCCACAAGTGACCCCATTTTGGAAACTAGACACCCCAGGGAACTTATCCTGATGGGTTGTGAGCATATTGAACCCCCAGGTGCTTCACAAATTAATCCGTAAAAACGAAAAAGTACTTTTTTTCCACTTTTTTTTTTTTTCCCATTTATTTGTGAAGCACCTGGGGGTTCAATATGCCCACTACCCATCTAGATAAGTTCCCTGGGGTGTCTAGTTTCCAAAATGGGGTCACTTGTGGGGGAGCTCCAATGTGTAGGCACACAGGGGCTCTCCAAACGCAACATGGTGTCCGCTAACAATTTGAATGGAAAATCAGGTCAACTTGTTAGCGGACACATGTCACGTTTGGAGAGCCCCTGTGTGCCTACACATTGGAGCTCCCCCACAAGTGACCCCATTTTGGAAACTAGACACCCCAGGGAACTTATCCTGATGGGTTGTGAGCATATTGAACCCCCAGGTGCTTCACAAATTAATCCGTAAAAACGAAAAAGTACTTTTTTTCCACTTTTTTTTTTTTTCCCATTTATTTGTGAAGCACCTGGGGGTTCAATATGCCCACTACCCATCTAGATAAGTTCCCTGGGGTGTCTAGTTTCCAAAATGGGGTCACTTGTGGGGGAGCTCCAATGTGTAGGCACACAGGGGCTCTCCAAACGCAACATGGTGTCCGCTAACAATTTGAATGGAAAATCAGGTCAACTTGTTAGCGGACACATGTCACGTTTGGAGAGCCCCTGTGTGCCTACACATTGGAGCTCCCACACAAGTGACCCCATTTTGGAAACTAGACACCCCAGGAAACTTATCCTGATGGGTTGTGAGCATATTGAACCCCAGGTGCTTCACAAATTAATCCGTAAAAACGAAAAAGTACTTTTTTTCCACTTTTTTTTTTTTTTCCCATTTTTTTGTGAAGCACCTGGGGGTTCAATATGCCCACTACCCATCTAGATAAGTTCCCTGGGGTGTCTAGTTTCCAAAATGGGGTCACATGTGGGGGAGCTCCAATGTGTAGGCACACAGGGGCTCTCCAAACGCAACATGGTGTCCGCTAACAATTTGAATGGAAAATCAGGTCAACTTGTTAGCGGACACATGTCACGTTTGGAGAGCCCCTGTGTGCCTACACATTGGAGCTCCCCCACAAGTGACCCCATTTTGGAAACTAGACACCCCAGGGAACTTATCCTGATGGGTTGTGAGCATATTGAACCCCCAGGTGCTTCACAAATTAATCTGTAAAAACGAAAAAGTACTTTTTTTCCACTTTTTTTTTTTTTTTCCCATTTATTTGTGAAGCACCTGGGGGTTCAATATGCCCACTACCCATCTAGATAAGTTCCCTGGGGTGTCTAGTTTCCAAAATGGGGTCACTTGTGGGGGAGCTCCAATGTTAAGGCACACAGGGGCTCTCCAAACGCGACATGGTGTCCGCTAACAATTCCAATTGTTAGCAAACACCAGGTTGCGTATGGAGAGCCCCTGTGTGCCTATACATTGGAGTTCCCCCACAAGTGACCCCATACACATATAATCATATATAATCACACATATAATATAATTACACATATAATTACACAACTGTACCTAGCCTTTCAGAAGGACAGGTCACCGTGAGGCGAGGCCTAGCCTTTCTGCAGGAAGGGATTTGTTCTAGCACCGGAATAAGACCCACAAAGCCATGGTAAAGACTAAGGGGGCACTTATCGTAGTGCATGTCAGGTTGGTGTGTTGTAGTGTACATCAGGGTGTGTGTCAGGTTGGTGTGTTGTAGTGTACATCAGGGTGTGTATGTCAGGTTGGTGTGTTGTAGTGTACATCAGGGTGTGTGTGTGTTTGTGTATGATGTTGTGGGTGCATGTCAGTCTGGGGTCGTGTGATAAATTTCGAAACATCCAAAGATACACAAACCTGGTTTGTCAGGGCACGTTTTACATTGGGTTTGGACGGTCGTTCTGCTCCCCCTTTGATGGCAGACCCGGCACCTTTTTCTTGGCCCCTTCTCTGTAAAATGTTGCCCTGGTACCACGCGGGAATATCGAGTTCCAGGAGTGCTGGGGCCCCCTTCATCTTCTTCTCTTCGTCTTCCTCTTTCTTCTCTTGGTCTTCGTTCTCGTCCTCCTTCTTCTCTTGGTCTTCGTTCTCCTCCATTCAACAGGGCCTTGATCACCTTCACCTGGAACTCAAGAAAGGTGTTAGTGGTGTGACCTGCACATCGTGACAGCAAGTATGCATTATACATTGCCATTTGGACAATGTACACGGCCAGTTTTTTGTACCACTTCCTCGTTTTCCGCGTGGCCCTGTAGGGCTTGAGGACTTGATCAGAACGATCAACTCCTCCCATGTTCTTATTGTACCCCAGGACACATTCCGGTTTGTGGACCTGTCCTGGGGTACCTCTGGTGGTGGTGGCCCTGGTGCCGGGACCATGGATCGTGGTCAAGATAAAGACATCCCTTCGGTCTTTGAACTTGACCAGTACCATGTTGCCGCTACATTGAGCTCGGCTCCCACCTCTTGGGAGAGGCTGCTCAATTAGCGGCATAGGGAGATCCCTCTTGTTTCTGCGCACAGTACCGCAAGCGGCGGTAGTTCTGGCAGAGAGGGATCTGAAGAGCGGGACACTTGTATAAAAGTTATCAACGTATAGATGATAACCTTTATCAAGTAGTGGGTGGATCAAATCCCACACTATTTTCCCGCATACCCCCAGAGCAGGGGGACACTCTGGGGGCTCGATCCTCGAATCCTTCCCCTCATACACTCTAAAGTTGTGAGTGTACCCTGAGGTACTCTCACAAAGCTTGTAGAGCTTTATCCCATACCTGGCCCTCTTGCTGGGAATGTATTGGCGGAAACTAAGCCTACCTTTGTAAAGGACGAGGGATTCGTCCACACAAATTTCCCGTTTGGGAACGTACACTTCAGCAAACTTGCTGCTGAAGTGGTCGATGACCGGTCGAACTTTGAACAATCTGTCAAAATTCGGGTCATTACGGGGAAGGCTGTCAGTGTTGTCCCTAAAGTGGAGAAATTTATGGATGGCGTCGAATCTGTTTCGGGCCATCACCTCGCCGTACACTGGAGTTAGAAAAAACTTATCTGTACTCCAGCATTGGCGCATTTCTGGTCTCGTCACAATCCCCATATGAAGTATCAAACCCCAATATTTCATAATTTCTCCAGAGTCCACAGGAGTCCAAGAAGAAAAGATGGAATCTGGGTTTTGGACCAGAAACTGTTGGGCGTACAGGTTCGTCTGCTCCACCATGAGCCTCACAAAGTCCTCAGAGAAAAAGACTTTGAAAAAGTCAATTTCCCTGAAGTTTGTGGCCTCAAACAGGATTCCTGATTGGGGAATAAAATCAGGAATCTGTGGAGTGTACCGATCAGGGACGGGGATCCACACAGGGGCCCTGGTGCTAGGTTGGGCATGCCTAGCACCAGGTGGAGGGTTACTCACTGACGGCTGTGGGTCTTCCTCCGACTCCTCTTCTCCAGGCTCAGACTCCTCTTCCTCGGACTCCGACTCCTCTTCCTCTGGCTCCGGACGATCTCTTGTCCTCCGCCGTCTTCGTGGTGGTGGCGAGTCGGTGTCACTGCTGCAGATTTCACTGTCGGAGGAAGAATGTGAGGAATAGTGGAACGTGGGGTCCACTTCCTCACTGTCAGCATCGGAGGCAAGTATAGCATATGCCTCCTCAGCCGAGTACACCCTTTGTGACCTTGATGAGCGGGGCGGGCGCGACATGTTGTATGTGCTTTGTGCTTGTGTAAAAAAAAAAAAAAGTAAACTTTTTATTAGTGTGCGTGTACGTGTGTTTAGTGTGCGTGTATGTGAACGTTAACTGGTGTAACTTTCGGGGCGACGGTCGGTCAGGGGCGGCGGACGACGACGGTCGGTCAGGGGCGGACGACGACGGTCGGTCAGGGGCGGCTGACGACGACGGTCAGTCAGGGGCTCACTCGGGCCAGGCAGCGGTCGGTCAGGGGGTCACTCGGGCCAGGCAGCGGTCGGTCAGGGGCTCACTCGGGCCAGGCAGCGGTCGGTCAGGGGCTCACTCGGGCCAGGCAGCGGTCGGTCAGGGGCTCACTCGGGCCAGGCAGCGGTCGGTCAGGGGCTCACTCGGGCCAGGCAGCGGTCGGTCAGGGGCTCACTCGGGCCAGGCAGCGGTCGGTCAGGGGCTCACTCGGGCCAGGCAGCGGTCGGTCAGGGGCTCACTCGGGCCAGGCAGCGGTCGGTCAGGGGCTCACTCGGGCCAGGCAGCGGTCGGTCAGGGGCTCACTCGGGCCAGGCAGCGGTCGGTCAGGGGCTCACTCGGGCCAGGCAGCGGTCGGTCAGGGGCTCACTCGGGCCAGGCAGCGGTCGGTCAGGGGCTCACTCGGGCCAGGCAGCGGTCGGTCAGGGGCTCACTCGGGCCAGGCAGCGGTTGGTCAGGGGCTCACTCGGGCCAGGCAGCGGTGGGTCAGGGGCTCACTCGGGCCAGGCAGCGGTCGGTCAGGGGCTCACTCGGGCCAGGCAGCGGTCGGTCAGGGGCTCACTCGGGCCAGGCAGCGGTCGGTCAGGGGGTCACTCGGGCCAGGCAGCGGTCGGTCAGGGGGTCACTCGGGCCAGGCAGCGGGCGGTCAGGGGGTCACTCAGGCCAGGCAGCGGGCGGTCAAGGGGGCACGCTCACGAGGGTGATCACAGGTGCTGGGGATGGCCCTGGTGGCAGAAGCAGCAGAGCAGCAGAAGAGGGCACAACACCGAGCAGACCGGACCGGTGAGAACGAGCTCTGGGGAGGGGGGAGAGAGCAAACACAGGGGAGGGGGGGAGAGAGCAAACCCAGGGGAGGGGAAGAGAGCAAACTCAGGGAAGGGGGGGGGGAAGAGAAGACAAAAGGGGAGGGGGGGGAGAGAGGACAATGGGGAAGGGGGAGGGGGAGAGGACAATGGGGGAGGGTGGGAGGACACCAGGGGAGGAGGAGAGGGAGCGGATCACAGCAGAGGGGTACTTACTATCGGCGGCGGTGGCAGCAGCAGCAGCGGCGATCGGCGGCGGCGGCGCAGCTCCGGGCACGTTCGGTGACGGCGGGGGGGCTCACACCATGTGGGCACGGTCGGTGGCAGCGGAGGGCTGCAGGGGTGCACGCTCATCAGCGTCCACCGACAGAGTGGAGCTGATGAGCTCGGTGGCCATATTGTAAACATCCCCCTGCACATCTGATTGGAGGGCTTGCATCACATGGATGCTAGCCCCCAATCAGATCGGGAGGGGGGGGCCACACACACCTCACAGTGCCCCAGCCAATGCCTGATGCTTTGAGCATCAGGCTATGGCCAGATTGAAAACATTACACCAATTTCTATTGGTGTAATGTTTCAATCATCACTTTTGGCTAGTTGTGAATTAACTAGCCAATCGGAGGGCTCCTAGCCACGGGGGGGGGAAATCCCCTCCCGTGGGGTCATCTAGAGGTTGTCCCCTAGCTGCGGCTCTATTAACCCTTTCGTGAACCCGATTAATAGAGCCGCAGCAAGGGGGAAACCGCGATGACGCAGCGTATGCGTCATCGGGCGGGAACGGTGATGTTTCCATGGCGCATACGCTGCGCGCGCCGGGCGGGAAGGGGTTAAGAACCACATCACATTTGAAGTGACTTTGAGGGGCCTATGTGACAGAAAATAACCAAAAATGACACCATTCTAAAAACAGCACCCCTCAGACTGCTTAATACCATATTCAAGAAGATTATTACCCCCTCAGGTACTTCACAAGGATGAATGCAAAGTGGAATGAAAAAAGAAATACATTTACATTTTACATAAAAATGTTTCATCAGCCTCAATTTTATCACTTTTACAAGGGTTAGTGTCCCGCCCCAGGGCCTGGGTTACTCGGTCCCGGGCCTTCAGTTCACGGATTGGGAAGTTTGTTGTGTAACAGGCGGCCGATGCCCGGTTCCGTGCCCTAGGGCCGCTTTTAAAAAGGGGGCATATTTACAAGGGATAATGTCTTGTGACGCCACCTATGATTCCCGTTAATAATACTGGTGCTGCTTGTAGACCTCCGGGATGTTGATGATGCAGCTAGTAGGTAATGTTCCCCAAAGGTGGAGCAGGGTCCCTGGGTCAGTGGTGGAGAATAGGGATTTACACTGGGAAGCAGTTCATTCAGTGGCTCTGTTACAATCTTAATCATGGGACAAGTGTGCGGCACCTCAGACATAGGCAATTGAAAATACGTACACAGTCTTTAGCGCTGTATGGGTTTTACTGGCAGACTTCAGTCAGCATACAGGTGTTACAGTCTTAACGGGTTCTACTGGCCTAGGTAGTCACCAGGGGACTGGGACATCTAACTTGGGACCCTCGGTGGTGTACCTATTGTCCCTCTCTCCTGCTTCCTAGTAGCGCCCCCATGCACAGAGCCCTCAGCCAGCTCCCACAGATCCTCTCTGGAGGGTTCCTCTCCTGGTCCTCCGGAACCTGTATGGAGTCTTTTGGGGATTATGCCGGGTGTCGGCCACGACTTCCTACAGAAGCTCGTGCTTCCGGTTTGGCAGCTCAGGGATGAACACCCGCACCGTTCTCGGAGCCGGTCCTCCGTACCGGGACTGAAGCCCTCCAGCCAGTGGTCGTACCAGGCCTGGATTCGGGCTCACAGCAACACCTGGTGCCCCTAGGGATCCTTTCATTTCTGATGGCTTCTCTGCCGTCCTGTACTCCTCGCTCCCCACAGGAGCTCTCCTCAGACTCTCACTGACTCACTGCCTTGCCGCTTTTCCACTAACCCACCTAGCTCCGCACATTGGGACTGGGTCTCCATGGCAACGGGTCCACCCAAGTTCCCTGCTCTAAGGTGTGTGGATGGGTGTAATGAGGGTCCCTTATGTGATATCCCAATCTCCATGGTGCCTGCAAACTATTTCAGCCAAATTTGTGTTCCATATTTCAAATACCGCTCCTTCCCTTCCGAGGACTGCCATTTGTTCAAACAGAACTCTTTGTTTACATGTAGGGTATCGGCGCGCTCATAAGAAAGTGGGTAACAAAGTATGGAGTCCAGAGTGCAAATCTTTACCTTGAAGCTAGGAAAAGTCAAACCATAGCTAACTGCCTAATATGAGCACCAAGACCCAGGGATCAAGTAGATGTGGGTGACTAAGCAAGCCCCACGTGTATCGCCAGAACGCTGGCTTCGTCAGGGGTGAGTAAGGACAGGCTTGTGTCCTCTTATATAGCAACAAAGCAGGTGGCAGTAATTTAATTATTAACCATCAAAATAAGTACCTGGATGGTAGTACTAATTTAGATGGTTAATAATTTAAATACTGCCACCTGCTTTGACGCTATATGCACAGTTTTTTATAGATCTTTTGTTCTATACTCATGATATATTGTTGCTATTGTTAACTTAAGGTACTGTGGGCAGCAGCTTGCTGATAGTTTCTGCATGTATTACCTTGCTACTGTGTTAATTGTGTGCACAATAGTGACTTTAACAATATCATTATATGCCTCTTATTTTTGTTGGCAAATTCCTAGGGTCTATATGAGTTGTGGCCAAACTGGTGTTGGTAATAAACACGGCAGCTGTTATGTAAAAGCTGAGGCTTTTTTAATTGCTTTTAATCATGACTGTTTGTGTGTTTTTGTATAGTGTTGCTAATGAATTGATTAATAACATTTTGCATTATTGAACTGTGATCCCAGTGTGTTGCACATCCTTCTTTCTTGTTTATATATCATATATGCTGCATGGATGTGTTTTACTGGTTGATCTGAAAATCTATATTGAGTAGTGTTGAGCGAGCATGCTCGGCACTACTCGGTACTCGCACGAGTATCACTGTACTCGGGCGACTCGCCGAGCACCGAGTAATCTCGCGATACTCGTGCTGTGCTCGTGGTCGTCATCTCTCCATGTTGGCGCTCTTTTGAGAGCCAGCCCACGTGCAGGGATTGGCTGACAGACCACTGCAATGCCACAGCCCAGTTAGTTGTGGCATAGCAGTGATTGGCCGCCCTGCACAGCGTGACCGAGCCTTTATAACTCCCGGCGCGCTGTGCTCGGCACACAGCCATCCAGACAGTGAGTGTAGGGAGAGTGTCTGCTGCTGATTAGGGACAGATTTGCGGCCCTCATAGGTAGATCCGGATCAGGGCTGCAAACTGCTGCTGACCACAACAGTCCTTCTCAGGACTAATCTAGGAGGACATAGGCAGGGTGATCCAGATCGGAGTCCAAGATTTCCAGTGACCAGAACAGTCCTTCTCAGGACTAATCTAGGAGGATCTAGGCAGGGTGATACAGATTGGAATCCAAGCTTTTCTGTGAACATTAGAGTCACCACAGTCTTGTACTTAGTACCTTAATACAGGTTAGGGACTAAAATCCTCTCTTCAAACCATTACAGTCACCAGACAGGTGTACGTACTACCTTAATACAGGTTAGGGAACTAAAATCCTAACTCTTGTCATCAAAACAGTCACCAGACAGGTGTACGTACTACCTTAATACAGGTTAGGGACTAAAATCCTCTCTTCAAACCATTACAGTCACCAGACAGGTGTACGTACTACCTTAATACAGGTTAGGGAACTAAAATCCTAACTCTTGTCATCAAAATAGTCACCAGACAGGTGTACGTACTACCTTAATACAGGTTAGGGACTAAAATCCTCTCTTCAAACCATTACAGTCACCAGACAGGTGTACGTACTACCTTAATACAGGTTAGGGAACTAAAATCCTAACTCTTGTCATCAAAACAGTCACCAGACAGGTGTATGTACTACCTTAATACAGGTTAGGGAACTAAAATCCTAACTCTTGTCATCAAAACAGTCACCAGACAGGTGTACGTACTACCTTAATACAGGTTAGGGACTAAAATCCTCTCTTCAAACCATTACAGTCACCAGACAGGTGTACGTACTACCTTAATACAGGTTAGGGAACTAAAATCCTAACTCTTGTCATCAAAACAGTCACCAGACAGGTGTACGTACTACCTAAATACAGGTTAGGGACTACAATCCTCTCTTCAAACCATTACAGTCACCAGACAGGTGTACGTACTACCTTAATACAGGTTAGGGAACTAAAATCCTAACTCTTGTCATCAAAACAGTCACCAGACAGGTGTACGTACTACCTTAATACAGGTTAGGGAACTAAAATCTTAACTGTTGTCATCTCAACAGTCACCACACTGTTGTACGTCATACCTTTCTACAGGTTAGGGAACTAAAATCCTAACTCTTGTCATCTCAACAGTCACCACACTGTTGTACGTCATACGTTTCTACAGGTTAGGGAACTAAAATCCTAACTCTTGTCATCTCAACAGTCACCACACTGTTGTACGTCATAAGTTTCTACAAGTTAGGGAACTAAAATCCTAACTCTTGTCATCTCAACAGTCACCACACTGTTGTACGTCATACGTTTCTACAGGTTAGGGAACTAAAATCCTAACTGTTGTCATCTCAACAGTCACCACACTGTTGTACGTCATACCTTTCTACAGGTTAGGGAACTAAAATCCTAACTCTTGTCATCTCAACAGTCACCACACTGTTGTACGTCATACGTTTCTACAGGTTAGGGAACTAAAATCCTAACTCTTGTCATCTCAACAGTCACCACACTGTTGTACGTCATACCTTTCTACAGGTTAGGGAACTAAAATCCTAACTCTTGTCATCTCAACAGTCACCACACTGTTGTACGTCATACGTTTCTACAGGTTAGGGAACTAAAATCCTAACTCTTGACATCTCAACAGTCACCACACTGTTGTACGTCATACGTTTCTACAGGTTAGGGAACTAAAATCCTAACTGTTGTCATCTCAACAGTCACCACACTGTTGTACGTCATACCTTTCTACAGGTTAGGGAACTAAAATCCTAACTGTTGTCATCTCAACAGTCACCACACTGTTGTACGTCATAAGTTTCTACAAGTTAGGGAACTAAAATCCTAACTCTTGTCATCTCAACAGTCACCACACTGTTGTACGTCATAAGTTTCTACAAGTTAGGGAACTAAAATCCCAACTGTTGTCATCTCAACAGTCACCACACTGTTGTACGTCATACCTTTCTACAGGTTAGGGAACTAAAATCCTAACTCTTGTCATCTCAACAGTCACCACACTGTTGTACGTCATACCTTTCAACAGTTAGGGAACTAAAATCCTAACTCTTGTCATCTCAACAGTCACCACACTGTTGTACGTCATACGTTTCTACAGGTTAGGGAACTAAAATCCTAATCTCCTGTGACCTCCACAGTCACCAGACAGTTGTCGCTCTATACAGGCAAAATGCGCAAAGGCGTTGGCAAGGCGGTTGGCAAGGAACAAGGAAGTGGACGTGATGGTGGTGCAGGCAGAGGCCGAGGTCGTGTGCAAGCACTAATTTCGCAACAACAAAGGGCCACATCTCCTCGCTCGCACGTCCTGTCCCAAATTCTTGGGGCCCGCAGCAGTACACCACTGTTGAACCAAGACCAGTGTCAACAGGTTGTTACTTGGATAGCGGATAATGCTTCAAGTCAGATGGGCACCTCCACAAACACCCTGTCTTCCGCACAGTCAACTGTCAGTAGCCGTGATACTGCACCGCACATTTCACAACCTGATCCTCCTTCCTACCACCTGGCCGAGTACACGTCCACGGACATTACAGATCCCACACTAGGACACTCGGAAGAGCTGTTCACGTATCCATTCGCAGAATCTGGCTGTCGCCACCTCCTCTTGAAGTGGGTCATGAGGAGATGGTATGTACAGATGCCCAAATATTTGAGCAGCCGCGTTATGACGAACGGAACGTTGTCAAAGTGTCTCAACAAGGGGTGGACGATGATGAGACACAATTGCCAGGAAGTCAGGAGGAGGATCAGGGTGCGGAAGAGGAAGACGACGTGGTGGATGATCCAGTAGCTGACCCTACATGGCAGGAGGATATGCAGAGCGAGGACAGCAGTGCACAGGGGGAGGGAGGCGTAGCATCCCAACAGCCAGTACGAAGCAGGGTTGCGTCCGCAGGCAGAAGGCAGGCAACCGTTCGGCGGAACAACAACACGACTCAAGGTGCCTGTGCAAATGTTCGGTCTTACCGAGTCTGGGAGTTTTTTAAGTTGGATCCAGAAGACTCTAAAAAGGCCATTTGCCACACCTGCCATGCCACTATCAGCAGGGGTACGAAAACTAGCAGCCTGACCACCACCAGCATGATCAGGCACATGTCAGCCAAGCACCCGACTTTGTGGAAGTAGCACAGAGTCGAGGAGCGGTGCGTGCTGATGTCACTGCTACGTCTTCGGCTGTTGTGCATGCAAGCCAATCCCCTGTCCATGCTGGCCGCGAACAAGCCTCCGGTCCAGCACCTGAAGTTGCTGAAGCACAAATTACACCACCATCAAGCACGTTCTTGTCCCAGCGCAGCGTTCAATTATCCATTCAGCAAACATTTGAACGCAGGCGCAAATACGCTGCCAATGCCCCACATGCCACAGTCCTCAATGCTCACATTTCGCGACTCATAGCGCTAGAAATGTTGCCTTTCCGTCTGGTGGAGACGGACGCATTCCGCGACCTGATGGCGGCTGCTGTCCCACGTTACTCGGTCCCCAGCCGACACTATTTCTCCAGATGTGCCGTCCCCGCATTGCATAACCACGTGTCCAACAGCATCACACGTGCCCTGAACAATGCTGTTTCAGCCAAAGTCCACCTAACCACTGACACGTGGACAAGTGCTTGTGGGCAAGGCCGCTACATCTCCTTGACGGCACACTGGATTAATATTGTGGAGGCTGGGACCCAGTCTGAGCGAGGGACGGAACACGTCCTTCCCACACCAAGGATAGCAGGCCCTACCTCTGTCATGGTTTCACCGACACTCTACAGCTCCGGAATGTCATGCTCTTCAGCCTCCTCCTCCTCCACCTGCGCATCCTCATCCACTTTACCCTCCACACCAGTCCCAAGCTGGAAGCACTGCAGCACTGCCTCTGCAAAGCGGCAACAGGCTGTGCTGAAGCTAGTCTGCATAGGTGACAAACCCCACATTGCAGAAGAGGTGTGGACAGCTCTGAAAAAGCAGGCAGATCACTGGCTCACACCTCTGAACCTAAAGCCAGGAAAGGTCGTGTGTGACAATGGCCGGAACCTGGTGGCAGCTTTGAGGCGAGGGCAGCTGACGCATGTTCCATGCGTGGCCCATGTGCTCAACCTGGTGGTTCAGAGGTTTGTGAAGTCATACCCGGAGGTGTCTGACCTGCTGGTAAAAGTTCGGCGTCTGTCTGCACATTTTCGCAAGTCACCTGCTGCTTCAGCCGGCCTTGCAAGCTTTCAGCGCCGTTTGCGTCTTCCGGCCCACAGACTGGTGTGTGATGTCCCCACGCGTTGGAATTCAACGCTGCACATGTTGGTCAGGATATGTGAGCAGAAGAGGGCAGTTGTGTACTACCTGCATCACCTAAGCCGTCGGGAAATGGGTCAAACTCCACACATAACACCTGAGGAGTGGAGATGGATGTCGGACCTATGCACCGTCCTCCAAAACTTTGAGGACTCCACCAAGATGGTGAGCGGCGATGACGCCATTATTAGCGTCACCATACCACTACTCTGCCTTCTAAAACGGTCTCTGCTGAAAATAAAAGAGGATGCATTGCAGGCCGAGCGCGATGACTTAGAGCAAGAAACTGTAGTGGGTGTGGGTGAAAACACACAGCCCAGCCTCATGTCATCACAACGTGTAGTGGAGGACTATGACGAGGAGGAGGAGGAGGATGAAGACATGGAGCAACTCTCAGGCCAAATTGGGGATATGACATGCACACCAGTCATACCCTCGATTCAGCGTGGCTGGCCAGAGGACAGGGGAGATGAGGAGGAGGAGGAGGAGGAGGAGGACAGCATGTTCAGTCATCGTGTTGGTCTGGATACTGAAGTGATGGCTGTTAAGAGTCTGGCGCACATGGCTGACTTTATGGTAAGCTGCCTGTCTCGTGACCCTCGCGTTCAGAACATCTTGGCCGACAATCAGTTCTGGTTGGCAACACTCTTAGACCCACGCTACAAGGAGAACTTTATGTCTCTCATTCCTGAGGCGGAGAGGTCAGCCAAAATGCTGCAGTTCCAGAGGGCCATAGTCACGGAAGTTGTGAAATCCTTCCCCTCACAAAACGCTAGCGGCATAGGTCAGGATTCGATGGACAACCAAGGCGTACGGCCGAGAGGGGCACAAGTCCAATCCGCCAGAGGCAGGGGAACTGTCATTACGATGTGGGACAGTTTTCTCAGCCCCTCACGTACCACAGCCCCTGACGTGCGGGGTAGTGCCACCAGAAAGCTAAGTTCGGGCAGATGCTGAAGGAGTACCTTGCAGATCGAACAACTGTACTGCGAGATTCCTCGGTGCCTTTCAATTATTGGGTCTCCAAGCTCGACACGTGGCATGAATTGGCTCTCTACGCCTTGGAAGTCCTGGCCTGCCCTGCCGCTAGCGTTTTATCAGAGCGTGTTTTCAGTGCAGCAGGTGGAATCATCACTGATAAACGCACCCGCCTGTCAACTGAAAATGCGGACAGGCTCACTCTGATCAAGATGAACAAGGGTTGGATTGGGCCAGACTTCACCACACCACCAGCAAATGACAACTGAATTTAATTTTGTTATTTGAATTTGACATGTACCTCCACTCACCCATGGGTACACACTTCCGTACTTTGGCTAATCGCTGGACTGCTATTCCTTCTCCTCATGTGACACCATGATGAGCGTTAGAATAGTTAGGCTCTTGTTTGAGGTATACCCGCAGTGGTAAATTTTTTAGCCCATTCTGTTAGAATGGGCATTACAACGACAGGAGACCCTCTCCTTTTCAATGGGAAAAATGTTTTTAGGTACTCCTACACGTCTCTATCCAGGGACAAAGAGGAGCCTCCCAATTTTTGGCTGCCCTGACCAAAGGGCTATACTACAATACACCCAGTTCTTAACAGGCCCTCCTGCACGTCTCTATCCAGGGACAAAGAGGAGCCTCCCAATTTTTGGCTGCCCTGACCAAAGGGCTATACTACAATACACCCAGTTCTTCTTAACAGGCCCTCCTGCACGTCTCAATCCAGGGACAAAGAGGAGCCTCCCAATTTTTGGCTGCCCTGACCAAAGGGCTATACTAAAATACACCCACTTGAGGGTTACAGGCCCTACTACATGTCTGTAAGCATGGGTCATTGTTGAACCTCCCAATTTTTGGCTGCCCTGACCAAAGGGCTATACTACAATACACCCAGTTCTTAACAGGCCCTCCTGCACGTCTCTATCCAGGGACAAAGAGGAGCCTCCCAATTTTTGGCTGCCCTGACCAAAGGGCTATACTAAAATACACCCACTTGAGGGTTACAGGCCCTACTACATGTCTGTAAGCATGGGTCATTGTTGAACCTCCCAATTTTTGGCTACACTGACCAAAGGGCTATACTAAAATACACCCACTTGAGGGTTACAGGCCCTACTACATGTCTGTAAGCATGGGTCATTGTTGAACCTCCCAATTTTTGGCTACACTGACCAAAGGGCTATACTAAAATACACCCACTTGAGGGTTACAGGCCCTACTACATGTCTGTAAGCATGGGTCATTGATGAACCTCCCAATTTTTGGCTGCCCTGACCAAAGGGCTATACTTAAATACACCCACTTGAGGGTTACAGGCCCTACTACATGTCTGTAAGCATGGGTCATTGTTGAACCTCCCAATTTTTGGCTACACTGACCAAAGGGCTATACTAAAATACACCCACTTGAGGGTTACAGGCCCTACTACATGTCTGTAAGCATGGGTCATTGTTGAACCTCCCAATTTTTGGCTGCCCTGACCAAAGGGCTATACTAAAATACACCCACTTGAGGGTTACAGGCCCTACTACATGTCTGTAAGCATGGGTCATTGTTGAACCTCCCAATTTTTGGCTACACTGACCAAAGGGCTATACTAAAATACACCCACTTGAGGGTTACAGGCCCTACTACATGTCTGTAAGCAGGGACAAAGAGGAGCCTCCCAATTTTTGGCTGCCCTGACCAAAGGGCTATACTTAAATACACCCACTTGAGGGTTACAGGCCCTACTACATGTCTGTAAGCATGGGTCATTGATGAACCTCCCAATTTTGGCTGCCCTGACCAAAGGGCTATACTTAAATACACCCACTTGAGGGTTACAGGCCCTACTACATGTCTGTAAGCATGGGTCATTGATGAACCTCCCAATTTTTGGCTGCCCTGACCAAAGGGCTATACTTAAATACACCCACTTGAGGGTTACAGGCCCTACTACATGTCTGTAAGCATGGGTCATTGTTGAACCTCCCAATTATTGGCTGCCCTGACCAAAGGGCTATACTTAAATACACCCACTTGAGGGTTACAGGCCCTACTACATGTCTGTAAGCATGGGTCATTGTTGAACCTCCCAATTTTTGGCTGCCCTGACCAAAGGGCTATACAAAAATGCACCCACTTGAGGGTTACAGGCCCTACTAGATGTCTGTAAGCATGGGTCATTGTTGAACCTCCCATTTTTTGGCTGCCCTGACCAAAGGGCTATACTTAAATACACCCACTTGAGGGTTACAGGCCCTACTACATGTCTGTAAGCATGGGTCATTGTTGAACCTCCCAATTTTTGGCTGCCCTGACCAAAGGGCTATACTTAAATACACCCACTTGAGGGTTACAGGCCCTACTACATGTCTGTAAGCGTGGGTCATTGTTGAACCTCCCAATTTTTGGCTGCCCTGACCAAAGGGCTATACTTAAATACACCCACTTGAGGGTTACAGGCCCTACTACATGTCTGTAAGCATGGGTCATTGTTGAACCTCCCAATTTTTGGCTGCCCTGACAAAAGGGCTATATTACAATACACCCAGTTCTTGTTTGCAGGCCATCCTGCATGTCTGTATCCAGGGGCATTGGTGAACCTCCCAATTTTTGACTGCCCTTGCAAAGGAAGATACTACAATAGACCCAGTTCCTCAAAATGGGCACTTTATTTCTAGACATGGCTTCATGTACGTCTCTTGTCAGGGTCATCGGAGTGTCGCACAATGTTTTCACGTAAAATCTTTTATGTAATCACAAAAAGTGACATACACCAGCTGTATCTCACTATTGGGTATGTGCCCTTAACATTTCCACCATAAATATTCATTTTGGTGTCATTTTGGAAGGTTTTCTGGACACTCCGTAAAATTGGCGTGAAACTCGGACAACATTGTTCACAGCTGTGACTTTTGAGTGAGAAATGCTTCCAGGGGTCTTCCCATGGTGTTGCCATGTCATTTCAGCACTCTTCTGAGACTTTTGTGACATTTTTAGGGTTTTTCCATGCTGCCGGCAGTCATTTCATAAAAATACTCGTGTCTCCCATAGGATAACATTGGGCTCGTTACTCGGGCCGAGTACACGAGTATCTCGGGATGCTCGGCCCGAGCTTCGAGCACCCGAGCATTTTAGTACTCGCTCATCACTAATATTGAGTAGTTATTAAAGTCTATGGTGCCCTCCCCATTGAGATATATATATACCCCTTCTGCGCTTACCACGTGGCCTAGGTACTGTATCTTGGGCTTCAAAAGGTGACACTTGGACGGCTTCACCTTCAGGTCAAAGTTGGATAAGACCTCGAACATCTCGGCCAGGTGCTTCAAGTGGTCCTCGTAGGTTCGGGATTAGATGATGACATCATCCAGGTATAGCAGCACTGTCTCGAAGTTCTTGTGCCCTACACAGCACTTCATTAACCTCTGGAACATTCCCAAGGGCTACAATTATCTTTGAATACCCCAGCCTCCTTCATTTCCCGTAACATGCTCTTGCCACACTGATAGTGAGCCGGGGTAACAGGGCAGTACCTTTCTTTAATGGCCGGATGGTTTCCAGTGGGGATATGGTGTTTGACCCCTTTTACCTGCCCAAAGTCTAGTGGGTTTTTGCTGAATACCCGTTCATATTCTTGAACCACCCGGTAAACCCCATTCTTTTGGTGCAAAGAGGTGGAGTCGGTGCCTACGTGCAGCGTCTAAAACCAGTCCTCCAGCTGTTCTGCAGAGCCATTGTCCTTCATCTGCTCGGACGGGATCAAGGGTTCTACTGCTCGTATTGACAGTGAACAGCTTAGCAATGGTGGCATACCGAGGTAAATTGAAATAATTCTCCCCACAATTTAAGATGCATATAGATACCCTCCCTTTGCGGACATCTACTACCCATCTTGCTGCCAGAATAGTAGGTCTGCTGTCGGAGTACACGGGTTCTACTAGGGCCTGGTAATCTTGACCCCTGATACCTATAGTGGCTCAAGACCAAATCATCAGTTTACTTTTGGGAGATATTACAATGGGGAATGGGTCACTCACTCTTACGCTGCCGACTTCTCCACCGGACAATTCTACCTGTTGTCTCTGCATTAGGGCTTTGATTTCCTTTTGCAGGAGCCGTTCCCATCCAGAGCTGGCGGTTTCAGCTAACTGTTGTAATAGAACAATAATCTCGCCAAGACAATTTTCTATCACATTGGTACCTAGGGTGATCATTGGATTGCATTCTCGTCGGTCAGTATTTACAATTATCAACCCCTGTGATTTTAACTCTACTCGCCCTTTTAATAGTCACCTCTTTATAACCCACTTATTTCAAGGGTTGACCATTGCTGGCGATTATTGTCAAGTCATCATCTGGGCTGCGGGTAATGTCAGCGAGTCAGCCCAGTATTGTTTATAAAAGATATATGGCATCGTTGTCAACTGGGAGCCAGTGTCCAGTAGGGTGTTCATTGGGATGTCATCAATCACGACTGGGAGGACCGGTTGTCCTCCGACGTACTTGTCTCGCCAATTATGCGGGCCTGGTCGCCTTACTCCTGAGGGTTGGCCTGCTGCCCCAGGGGTTGCCTGTTTAAAGGACAGAATCTTGCGAGGTGCCCCGCCTTGTTGCAGTGGTGACAGATGTGTTGTCCAGTCAAGTCGTAGTGATCGCTGTCTCTTCCCCTAGTGGATGGGATTCTCCTCTGTCGTCGTCATGGAACGTCACATGGACTGGAGGCCAGCTGGATCTTTTCGGTTGGTGATGACACCTGCAGGGACTGCACTGTCTTTCCCAGCACAGCTACACTCTTTGTCAACTCCTGGACCTGGAGGCGCAGGTCTGCTGTAGTGTCACTGCTTAGAGTCTGTGCATCAGCCCCAACGGGTGACTGAGGCAAGGACACTGCCTCCAGGTGGTACATTATTGCTGGGCATCTAGAGGGTGCTGTGCTACTCGGGGTTGGTTCTCACAGCACCCAAATGACCTGATCCTTATATTGTGCACAGTCCAGGTCAGGGTTTTGTAGGGCCATAATGTGCAGCTGTGTTTGGTGGGTGTTTGGACAGGAGCCCCTCAATAAACTGCTCAGTTAGCATTCTGTCCTCATCCTGCATGATACCAGAGTCAACCTGTTTAATGGCCCGTAGTGCCTCCTGATTATTAAGGGCATAGTCCCAATATCTGTCCTGCATCCTTTGTTTGCACCCGAAGAATCTCATTTTAATTTCTGCTGCGGTGTGGGTATAAAAGGTGTGCTTCAGTCTGGGCAGGATTTGCTTAACAATTCTTTAATCAGTGTCCGGCCAGGACTTTACCTCCTTCTGAGCCGCACCAGTTAACTGACCAATAAGGATGCTGACTTTTTGGCCCTCAGACAGGGGGTACACTGGTGTGAACATTCGATAGTAGTGGTGATGGTCGTTGGGGTGCAGGACAGAGGGCACAATAAATAACTCGATGACACAGAAGGGTGCAGTTTCTGTTACCTTTACTTGGTAATTGGTATTAGAGTCCAGGGCACTGGTTATAGGTGGTAGATGGGATCCTGCCAGCCTGGAAGCACCTTGTCAGGTGGGATTGGGGGCCTTCCTGCTGCACTCTCTCTTCAGGTCCCTGCGGCTTGTATGTACGCTGCAGCCCTTTTCCAGCGTGTTGGTTGTTACTACCCGTATGGCAGGCGGCTCAAGCCTCTCATGGGCACTGCCAGGCAGTGACGGCTCCGGGTTCTGGGACGCCGGCAGCCTGCACCACTAATGGTCAGCCGGGAGCCCAAAAAGCTGAGAATCGTGGATGGTAGAAGGAGCCAGGTGAGCCTGACGAACCCGGGTCACTGGTGGCTGGGCCAGAGAAACCAGAGAGCCGGCTCTGTAGATGTGGCCGGGAACGCTTTATGCCCCTAACCATGAGACACACGGCGGGGTGTGGGAACTGCAAGTCCCTGAGACCCAACTAGGTCAAAGCCAACAGACTAGGGCTAGTGACCCAGAGTGTGGGATGACTCACTGTAGAGCCTATGACGGCTGGACCGAACCCGTAGCCGAGAGAGCGGAGAGAACAGTAGGGCCAGAGAGGTACACTGAGGGGAGTGACGCAGAGAAATCGTCCCCGCTACAGTAAGAGCCCAAGCTGATGACTCTTGTACAGACCTGGTCCACAGCTGGTGTGCAAAGAACTGTGTGTTAAGTGACAAGGAAAAGTAAAGTACCCGGTGAACTCAAGGTCTGTGTCTGAGACGTATTGGTACAGAGACTGCCGCAGCTCGCCTGCGGAGCCGCACACTTGTGTTCTACACCTATCCTACATCTGCCCTGGGGAACCAAGGCCTACCCGTGGAGGGCTCACCATCCTGGCTGCCCCTC